>BTHF01000065.1:0-80099 GCA_033242345.1 Citrus unshiu
AAAAATAGGACGCGGGAACAGCCGTGCCCAAAAAAAACTGCCCGAAGGCCGGGGCGCCAAGTTCGTCCAGCGGAAAAAGGCCACAAAAACGGGTGTGGGCTATAGCCTTGGGGGTTGGGGCTGGCCAACTTCGTCCGCCGGACTCGGAATGGCGCGAGACTTTGCGAGGCACCTTCCGTGTGCCAAAAATAGGCCGCGGGCACAGCCACGCCCAAAAATAACTGCCCGAAGGCCGGGGCGCCAAGTTCGTCCAGCGGAAAAAGGCCACAAAAACGGGTGGGCTATAGCCTTGGGGGGTGGGGCTGGCCAACTTCGTCCGCCGGACTCGGAATGCCGCAAGACATTGCGAGGCGCCTCCATGTACCAAAAATAGGCCGCGGGCACAGCCGCGCCCAAAAATAACTGCCCGAAGGCCGGGGCGCCAAGTTCGTCCAGCGGAAAAAGGCCACAAAAACGGTGTGGGCTATAGCCTTGGGGGGTGGGGCTGGCCGACTTCGTCCGCCGGACTCGGAATGGCGTGAGACTTTGCGAGACACCTTCCATGTGCCAAAAATAGGCCGCGGGCACAGCCACGCCCAAAAATAACTGCCCGAAGGCCGGTGGCGCCAAGTTCGTCCAGCGGAAAAAGGCCACAAAAACGGGGTGGGCTATAACCTTGGGGGGTGGGGCTGGCCAACTTCGTCCGCCGGACTTGGAATGCCGTGAGACTTTGCGAGGGGCCTCCGTGTGCCAAAAATATGCCACGGTCAAAGTCACGTCCAAAAATATCCGCCCGAAGGCAGGGGTACCAAGTTCGTCCCTCGGAAAAAGGCCACAAAAACGGGTGGGCTATAGCCTTGGGGGGTGGGGCTGGCCAACTTCGTCCGCCGGACTTGGAATGGCTCGAGACTTTGCGACGGGCCTCCGTATGCCAAAAATAGGCCGCGGCCAAAGTCGCGCCCCAAAACTAACCGCTCCGAAGGAGGCGGGGCGCCCAGTTCGTCCAGCGGAAAAAGGCCACAAAAATGGGCGGGGCTATAGCCTTGGGGGGTGGGGCTGCCAACTTCGTCCGCCGGACTCGGAATTCGGCGAGATTTTGTGAGGGGCCTCCGTATATGCCAAAAATAGGCCGCCCGAAGGCAGGGGCGCCACGTTCGTCCAGCGGAAAAAGGCCACAAAAACGGGGTGGGATATAGCCTTGGGGGGGTGGGGCTGGCCAACTTCGTCCCGCCGGACTCGGAATGCCGCAAGACATTGCGAGGCGCCTCCATGTGCCAAAAATAGGCCGCGGGCACAGCCGCGCCCAAAAATAACTGCCCGAAGGCCGGGGCGCCAAGTTCGTCCAGCGGAAAAAGGGCCACAAAAACGGGTGGGCTATAGCCTTGGGGGGGTGGGGCTGGCCAACTTCGTCCGCCGGACTCGGAATGGCGCGAGACTTTGCGAAGGGCACCTTCCGTGTGCCAAAAATAGGCCGCGGGCACAGCCGCGCCCAAAAATAACCACCCGATGGCCGGGGCGCCACGTTCGTCCAGCGGAAAAAGGCCACAAAAACGGGTGGGCTATAGCCGTGGGGGGTGGGGCTGGCCAACTTCGTCCGCCGGACTCGGAATGCCGCGAGACTTTGCGAGGGGCCTCCTTGTGCCAAAAATAGGCCGTGGGCAAAAGCCGCGCCCAAAAATAACTGCCCGAAGGCCGGGGCGCCAAGTTCGTCCAGCGGAAAAAGGCCACAAAAACGGGTGGGCTATAGCCTTGGGGGGTGGGGCTGGCCAACTTCGTCCGCCGGACACGGAATGGCGCGAGACTTTGCGAGGCACCTCCGTTTGCCAAAAATAGGACGTGGGAACAGCCGTGCCCAAAAAAAAACTGCCCGAAGGCCGGGGCGCCAAGTTCGTCCAGCGGAAAAAGGCCACAAAAACGGGTGGGCTATAGCCTTGGGGGTTGGGGCTGGCCAACTTCGTCCGCCGGACTCGGAATGGCGCGAGACTTTGCGAGGCACCTTCCGTGTGCCAAAAATAGGCCGCGGGCACAGCCACGCCCAAAAATAACTGCCCGAAGGTCGGGGCGCCAAGTTCGTCCAGCGGAAAAAGGCCACAAAAACGGGTGGGCTATAGCCTTGGGGGGTGGGGCTGGCCAACTTCGTCCGCCGGACTCGGAATGCCGCAAGACATTGCAAGGCGCCTCCATGTACCAAAAATAGGCCGTCCGCCGGACTCGGAATGCCGCAAGACATTGCAAGGCGCCTCCATGTACCAAAAATAGGCCGCGGGCACAGCCGCGCCCAAAAATAACTGCCCGAAGGCCGGGGCGCCAAGTTCGTCCAGCGGAAAAAGGCCACAAAAACGGGTGGGCTATAGCCTTGGGGGGTGGGGCTGGCCAACTTCGTCCGCCGGACTCGGAATGGCGTGAGACTTTGCGAGGCACCTTCCATGTACCAAAAATAGGCCGCGGGCACAGCCACGCCCAAAAATAACTGCCCGAAGGCCGGGGCGCCAAGTTCGTCCAGCGGAAAAAGGCCACAAAAACGGGTGGGCTATAACCTTGGGGGGTGGGGCTGGCCAACTTCGTCCGCCGGACTTGGAATGCCGTGAGACTTTGCGAGGGGCCTCCGTGTGCCAAAAATATGCCACGGTCAAAGTCACGTCCAATAATATCCGCCCGAAGGCAGGGGTACCAAGTTCGTCCCTCGGAAAAAGGCCACAAAAACGGGTGGGCTATAGCCTTGGGGGGTGGGGCTGGCCAACTTCGTCCGCCGGACTTGGAATGGCTCGAGACTTTGCGACGGGCCTCCGTATGCCAAAAATAGGCCGCGGCCAAAGTCGCGCCCAAAACTAACCGCCCGAAGGGCGGGGCGCCCAGTTCGTCCAGCGGAAAAAGGCCACAAAAATGGGCGGGCTATAGCCTTGGGGGGTGGGGCTGCCAACTTCGTCCGCCGGACTCGGAATTCGGCGAGATTTTGTGAGGGGCCTCCGTATGCCAAAAATAGGCCGCCCGAAGGCAGGGGCGCCACGTTCGTCCAGCGGAAAAAGGCCACAAAAACGGGTGGGCTATAGCCTTGGGGGGTGGGGCTGGCCAACTTCGTCCGCCGGACTCGGAATGGCGCGAGACTTTGCGAGGCACCTTCCGTGTGCCAAAAATAGGCCGCGGGCACAGCCGCGCCCAAAAATAACCACCCGATGGCCGGGGCGCCACGTTCGTCCAGCGGAAAAAGGCCACAAAAACGGGTGGGCTATAGCCGTGGGGGGTGGGGCTGGCCAACTTCGTCCGCCGGACTCGGAATGCCGCGAGACTTTGCGAGGGGCCTCCTTGTGCCAAAAATAGGCCGTGGCAAAGCCGCGCCCAAAAATAACCGTCCGAAGGCCGGGGCGCAAAGTTCGTCCAGCGGAAAAAGGCCACAAAATGGGTGGGCTATAACCTTGGGGTTTGGGGCTGGCCTACTTCGCCCGCCGGACTCGGAATGCCGTGAGACTTTGCTAGGGGCCTCCATGCGCCAAAAATAGGCCACGGCCAAAGCCGCACCCAAAAATAACCGCCCGAAGGCCGGGGCGCCAAGTACGTCCAGCGGACAAAGGCCACAAAAACGGGTGGGCTATAACCATGGGTGTTGGGGCTGGCCAACTTTGTCCGCCGGACTCGGAATGCCGCGAGACTTTGCGAGGGGCCTCCGTGTGCCAAAAATAGGCCGCGGACAAAGACGCGCCCAAAAATAACCACCCGAAGGCCGGGGCACCACGTTCCTCCAGCGGAAAAAGGCCACAAAAACGGGTGGGCTATAGCCTTTGGGGGTGGGGCTGGCCAACTTCGTCCGCCGGACTCGGAATGCCGCGAGACTTTGCAAGAGGCCTCCATGTGCCAAAAATAGGCCGCGGGCAAAGCCGTACCCAAAAATAACCGCCGGAAGGCCGAGGCGCCAAGTTCGTCCAGCGGAAAAAGGCCACAAAAACGGGTGGGCTATAGCCTTCGGGGGTGGGGCTGGGCAACTTCGTCCGCCGGACTCGGAATGCCGCGAGACTTTGCGAGAGGCCTCCGCGTGCCAAAAATAGGCCGCGGCCAAAGCCGCACCCAAAAATAACCGCCGGAAGGCCGGGCCGCCAAGTTCGTGCAGCGGAAAAAGGCCACAAAAACGGTGTGGGCTATAGCCTTGGGGGGTAGGGCTGGCCCACTTCGTCCGCCGGACTTGGAATGCCGCGAGACTTTGCGAGGAGCCTCCGTGTGCCAAAAATAGGCCATGGGCAAAGCCGCGCCCAAAAATAACCTCCCGAAGGCCGGGGCGCCAAGTTCGTCCAGCGGAAAAAGGCCACAAAAATGGGTGGGCTATAACCTTGGGGTTTGGGGCTGGCCTACTTCGCCCGCCGGAATCGGAAAGCCGCGAGACTTTGTGAGGGGCCTCCGTGCGCCAAACATAGGCTGCGGCCAAAGCCGCGCCCATAAATAACCGCCCGAAGGCCGGGGCGCCAAGCTCGTCCTGCGGAAAAAGGACACAAAAACGGGTGGGCTATAGCCTTGGTCGGTGGGGCTGGCCAACTTTGTCCGCCGGACTCGGAAATGCGCAAGACTTTGCGAGGCACCTCCATGTGCCAAAAGTAGGCCGTGGGCACAGCCGCGCCCAAAAATAACCGCCCGAAGGCCGGGGCGTCAAGTTCGTCCAGCGGAAAAAGGCCACAGAAACGGGTGGGCTATAGCCTTGGGGGGTGGGGCGGGCCAACTTCGTCCGCCGGACTCGGAATGGCGTGAGACTTTGCGAGGCGCCTCCGTGTGCCAAAATAGGCCACGGGCACAGCTGCGCCCAAAAATAACCGCCCGAAGGCCGGGTCGCCAAGTTCGTCCAGCGGAAAAAGGCCACAAAACGGGTGGGCTATAGCCTTGCGGGGTGGGGCTGGCCAACTTCGTCCGCCGGACTCGGAATGGCACAAAACTTTGCGAGGCGCCACCGTGTACCAAAAATAGGCCGCGGGCACAGCCTCGACAAAAAATAACCGCCCGAAGGCCGGGGCGCCAAGTTTATCCAGCGGAAAAAGCCCACCAAATTTGGTGGGCTATAGCCTTGGGGGGTGGGGCTGGCCAACATCGTACGCCGGACTCGGAATGGCGCGAGATATTGCGAGGCACCTCCATGTGCCAAAAATAGGCCGCGGGCACAGCCGCGCCCAAAAATAACCGCCCGAAGGCCGGGGCGCCAAGTTCGTCCAGCGGAAAAAGGCCACAAAAACGGGTGGGCTATTGCCTTGGGGGGTGGGGCTGGCCAACTTCGTCCGCCGGACTCGGAATGGCGTGAGACTTTGCGAGCGGCGTCCGTGTGCCAAAAATAGGCCGCGGGCACAGCCGCGCCCAAAAAAAACTGCCCGAAGGCCGGGGCGCCAATTTCTCCAGCGGAAAAAGGCCACAAAAATGGGTGGGCTATAGCCTTGGGGGGTGGGGCTGGCCAACTTTATCCGCCGTACTCGGAATGGCATGAGACTTTGCGAGCGGGCTCCATGTGCCAAAAATAGGCCGCGGGCACAGCCGTGCCCAAAAATAACCACCCGAAGGCCGGGGCGCCAAGTTCGTCCAGCGGAAAAAGGCTACAAAAACGGGTGGGCTATTATAGCCTTGGGGGGTGGGGCTTGGCCAACTTCGTCCGCCGGACTCGGAATGGCGCGAGACTTTGCGAGCGGCCTCCGTTTGCCAAAAATAGGCCGCGGGCACAGCCACGCCCAAAAATGACCGCCCGAAAACCGGGGCGCCAAGTTGGTCCAGCGGAAAAAACCCACAAAAACGGGTGGGCTATAGCCTTGGAGCGTAGGGGCTGGCCAACTTCGTCCGCCGGACTCGGAATGGTGCGAGACTTTGCGAGGTGCCTCCGTGTGCCAAAAATAGGCCGCGGGCACAGCCGCGGCCAAATATAACCGCCCGAAGGCCGGGGCGCCAAGATCGTGCAGCAGAAAAAGCCCACAAAAACGGGTGGGCTATAGCCTTGGGGGTGGGGCTGGCCAACTTCGTCCGCCGGACTCGGAATGGCGCGAGACTTTGCGAGGCACCTTCCGTGGTGCCAAAAATAGGCCGCGGGCACAGCCACGCCCAAAAATAACTGCCCGAAGGTCGGGCGCCAAGTTCGTCCAGCGGAAAAAGGCCACAAAAACGGGTGGGCTATAGCCTTGGGGTGTGGGGCTGGCCAACTTCGTCCGCCGGACTCGGAATGCCGCAAGACATTGCAAGGCGCCTCCATGTACCAAAAATAGGCCGCGGGCACAGCCGCGCCCAAAAATAACTGCCCGAAGGCCGGGGGCGCCAAGTTCGTCCAGCGGAAAAAGGCCACAAAAACGGGTGGGCTATAGCCTTGGGGGGTGGGGCTGGCCAACTTCGTCCGCCGGACTCGGAATGGCGTGAGACTTTGCGATGGCACCTTCCATGTACCAAAAATAGGCCGCGGGCACAGCCACGCCCCAAAAATAACTGCCCGAAGGCCGGGGCGCCAAGTTCGTCCAGCGGAAAAAGGCCACAAAAACGGGTGGGCTATAACCTTGGGGGGTGGGGCTGGCCAACTTCGTCCGCCGGACTTGGAATGCCGTGAGACTTTGCGAGGGGCCTCCGTGTGCCAAAAATATGCCACGGTCAAAGTCACGTCCAATAATATCCGCCCGAAGGCAGGGGTACCAAGTTCGTCCCTCGGAAAAAGGCCACAAAAACGGGTGGGCTATAGCCTTGGGGGGTGGGGCTGGCCAACTTCGTCCGCCGGACTTGGAATGGCTCGAGACTTTGCGACGGGCCTCCGTATGCCAAAAATAGGCCGCGGCCAAAGTCGCGCCCAAAACTAACCGCCCGAAGGCGGGGCGCCCAGTTCGTCCAGCGGAAAAAGGCCACAAAAATGGGCGGGCTATAGCCTTGGGGGGTGGGGCTGCCAACTTCGTCCGCCGGACTCGGAATTCGGCGAGATTTTGTGAGGGGCCTCCGTATGCCAAAAATAGGCCGCCCGAAGGCAGGGGCGCCACGTTCGTCCAGCGGAAAAAGGCCACAAAAACGGGTGGGCTATAGCCTTGGGGGGTGGGGCTGGCCAACTTCGTCCGCCGGACTCGGAATGGCGCGAGACTTTGCGAGGCACCTTCCGTGTGCCAAAAATAGGCCGCGGGCACAGCCGCGCCCAAAAATAACCACCCGATGGCCGGGGCGCCACGTTCGTCCAGCGGAAAAAGGCCACAAAAACGGGTGGGCTATAGCCGTGGGGGGTGGGGCTGGCCAACTTCGTCCGCCGGACTCGGAATGCCGCGAGACTTTGCGAGGGGCCTCCTTGTGCCAAAAATAGGCCGTGGGCAAAGCCGCGCCCAAAAATAACCGTCCGAAGGCCGGGGCGCAAAGTTCGTCCAGCGGAAAAAGGCCACAAAAATGGGTGGGCTATAACCTTGGGGTTTGGGGCTGGCCTACTTCGCCCGCCGGACTCGGAATGCCGTGAGACTTTGCTAGGGGCCTCCATGCGCCAAAAATAGGCCACGGCCAAAGCCGCACCCAAAAATAACCGCCCGAAGGCCGGGGCGCCAAGTACGTCCAGCGGACAAAGGCCACAAAAACGGGTGGGCTATAACCATGGGGTTTGGGGCTGGCCAACTTTGTCCGCCGGACTCGGAATGCCGCGAGACTTTGCGAGGGGCCTCCGTGTGCCAAAAATAGGCCGCGGACAAAGACGCGCCCAAAAATAACCACCCGAAGGCCGGGGCACCACGTTCCTCCAGCGGAAAAAGGCCACAAAAACGGGTGGGCTATAGCCTTTGGGGGTGGGGCTGGCCACTTCGTCCGCCGGACTCGGAATGCCGCGAGACTTTGCAAGAGGCCTCCATGTGCCAAAAATAGGCCGCGGGCAAAGCCGTACCCAAAAATAACCGCCGGAAGGCCGAGGCGCCAAGTTCGTCCAGCGGAAAAAGGCCACAAAAACGGGTGGGCTAAAGCCTTCGGGGGTGGGGCTGGGCAACTTCCGTCCGCCGGACTCGGAATGCCGCGAGACTTTGCGAGAGGCCTCCGCGTGCCAAAAATAGGCCGCGGCCAAAGCCGCACCCAAAAATAACCGCCGGAAGGCCGGGCCGCCAAGTTCGTGCAGCGGAAAAAGGCCACAAAAACGGGTGGGCTATAGCCTTGGGGGGTAGGGCTGGCCCACTTCGTCCGCCGGACTTGGAATGCCGCGAGACTTTGCGAGGAGCCTCCGTGTGCCAAAAATAGGCCATGGGCAAAGCCGCGCCCAAAAATAACCTCCCGAAGGCCGGGGCGCCAAGTTCGTCCAGCGGAAAAAGGCCACAAAAATGGGTGGGCTATAACCTTGGGGTTTGGGGCTGGCCTACTTCGCCCGCCGGAATCGGAAAGCCGCGAGACTTTGTGAGGGGCCTCCGTGCGCCAAACATAGGCTGCGGCCAAAGCCGCGCCCATAAATAACCGCCCGAAGGCCGGGGCGCCAAGCTCGTCCTGCGGAAAAAGGACACAAAAACGGGTGGGCTATAGCCTTGGTCGGTGGGGCTGGCCAACTTTGTCCGCCGGACTCGGAAATGCGCAAGACTTTGCGAGGCACCTCCATGTGCCAAAAGTAGGCCGTGGGCACAGCCGCGCCCAAAAATAACCGCCCGAAGGCCGGGGCGTCAAGTTCGTCCAGCGGAAAAAGGCCACAGAAACGGGTGGGCTATAGCCTTGGGGGGTGGGGCGGGCCAACTTCGGTCCGCCGGACTCGGAATGGCGTGAGACTTTGCGAAGGCGCCTCCGTGTGCCAAAAATAGGCCACGGGCACAGCTGCGCCCAAAAATAACCGCCCGAAGGCCGGGTCGCCAAGTTCGTCCAGCGGAAAAAGGCCACAAAAACGGGTGGGCTATAGCCTTGCGGGGTGGGGCTGGCCAACTTCGTCCGCCGGACTCGGAATGGCACAAAACTTTGCGAGGCGCCACCGTGTACCAAAAATAGGCCGCGGGCACAGCCTCGACAAAAAATAACCGCCCGAAGGCCGGGGCGCCAAGTTTATCCAGCGGAAAAAGCCCACCAAATTTGGTGGGCTATAGCCTTGGGGGGGTGGGGCTGGCCAACATCGTACGCCGGACTCGGAATGGCGCGAGATATTGCGAGGCACCTCCATGTGCCAAAAATAGGCCGCGGGCACAGCCGCGCCCAAAAATAACCGCCCGAAGGCCGGGGCGCCAAGTTCGTCCAGCGGAAAAAGGCCACAAAAACGGGTGGGCTATTGCCTTGGGGGGTGGGGCTGGCCAACTTCGTCCGCCGGACTCGGAATGGCGTGAGACTTTGCGAGCGGCGTCCGTGTGCCAAAAATAGGCCGCGGGCACAGCCGCGCCCAAAAAAAACTGCCCGAAGGCCGGGGCGCCAATTTCTTCCAGCGGAAAAAGGCCACAAAAATGGGTGGGCTATAGCCTTGGGGGGTGGGGCTGGCCAACTTTATCCGCCGTACTCGGAATGGCATGAGACTTTGCGAGCGGGCTCCATGTGCCAAAAATAGGCCGCGGGCACAGCCGTGCCCAAAAATAACCACCCGAAGGCCGGGGCGCCAAGTTCGTCCAGCGGAAAAAGGCTACAAAAACGGGTGGGCTATTATAGCCTTGGGGGTGGGGCTGGCCAACTTCGTCCGCCGGACTCGGAATGGCGCGAGACTTTGCGAGCGGCCTCCGTTTGCCAAAAAATAGGCCGCGGGCACAGCCACGCCCAAAAATGACCGCCCGAAAACCGGGGCGCCAAGTTGGTCCAGCGGAAAAAACCCACAAAAACGGGTGGGCTATAGCCTTGGAGCGTAGGGCTGGCCAACTTCGTCCGCCGGACTCGGAATGGTGCGAGACTTTGCGAGGTGCCTCCGTGTGCCAAAAATAGGCCGCGGGCACAGCCGCGGCCAAATATAACCGCCCGAAGGCCGGGGCGCCAAGATCGTGCAGCAGAAAAAGCCCACAAAAACGGGTGGGCTATAGCCTTGGGGGTGGGGCTGGCCTACTTCGTCCGCCAGACTAGGAATGGCGTGAGACTTTGCGAGGCGTCTCCTTGTGCCAAAAATAGGCCGCGGGCAAAGCCGCGCCCAAAAATAACCGCCCGAAGGCCGGGGCGCCAAGTTCGTCCAGCGGAAAAAGGCCACAAAAACCGGTGGGCTATAGCCTTGGGGGGTGGGGCTGGCCAACTTCGTCCGCTGGACTCGGAATGCCGCGAGACTTTGCGAGACGCCTCCGTCGTGCCAAAAATAGGCCGCAGGCAAAGCCGTACCCAAAAATAACCACCCGAAGGCCGGGTTGCCAAGTTCGTCCAGCGGAAAAAGGCCACAAAAACAGGTGGGCTATAGCCTTGGGGGGTGGGGCTGGCCCACTTCGTCCGCCGGACTCGGAATGGTGCGAGACTTTGCGAGGCATCTCCGTGAGCCAAAAATAGGACGCGGGCACAGCCGCACTCAAAGATAACCGCTTGAAGGCTGGGTCGACAATTCGTCCATCGGAAAAAGGCCACAAAAACGGGTGGGCTTTAGACTTGGGGGATGGGGCTGGCCAACTTCGTCCGCCGGACTCAGAATGGCCCGAGACATTGCGAGCGGCCTCCGTGTAATAGGCCGTGGGCACAGCTGCGCCCAATAATAACCACCCGAAGGCCGGGGCACCAAGTTCGTCCTGCGGAAAAAGGCCACAAAAACGGGTGGGCTATAGCCTTGGGGGGTGGGGCTGGCCAACTTCGTTCGCCGGACTCGGAATGGCGCGAGACTTTGCGAGCGGCCACCGTTAGCCAAAAATAGGCCGCGGACACAGCCGCGCCTAAAAATAACCGCCTGAAGGCCGGGGCGCCATGTTCGTCCAGCGGAAAAAGGCCACAAAAACGGGTGGGCTATAGCCTTGGGGGGTGGGGTTGGCCAACTTCGTCCGCCGGACTTGGAATGCCGCGAGACTTTGCGAGGAGCCTCCGTGTGCCAAAAATAGGCCATGGGCAAAGCCGCGCCCAAAAATAACCTCCCGAAGGCCGGGGCGCCCAGTTCGTCCAGCGGAAAAAGGCCACAAAAACGGGTGGGCTATAGCCTTGGGGGGTGGGGCTTGCCAACATCGTCCGCCGGACTCGGAATGGCGCGAGACTTTGCGAGGCGTCTCCGTGTGCCAAAAATAGGCCGTGGTCACAGCCGCGCCCAAAAATAACCGCCCGAACGCCGGGGCGCCTAGTTCATCCAGCGGAAAAAGGCCACAAAAACGGGTGCGCTATAGCCTTGGGGGGTGGGGCTGGCCAACTTCGTCCGCCGGACTCGGAATGGCACGAGACTTTGCGAGCCGCCTCCGTGTGCCAAAAATAGGCCGCGGGCGGCAACCGCGCCCAAAAATTTGCCCCCGAAGGTCGGGGTGCCAAGACCCCCCAGCGGAAAAATGGCCAAAAAACGGGTGGGCTATAGCCTTGGTGGGGGGCGTTGGCGAAGTTCGTCCGCATGACTCGGAATGGCCCCAGACTTTGCGGGCGGCCCCCGTGTGCCAAAAATAGGCCACGGGCGAAGCCGCGCCCAAAAATTAGCCCCCGAAGGTCGGGGGTGCCAAGACCCCCCCAGCGGAAAAAATGGCCAAAAAACGGGTGGCCTATAGCCTTGGTGGGGGGGCGTGGGCGAAGTTCGTCCGCCGGACTCGAAATGGCCCCAGACTTTGCGGGCGGCCCTCGTGTGCCAAAAATAAGCCACGATCACAGCCGCGCCCAAAAATTAGCCCCCGAAGGTCGGGGTTTCAAGACGCGCTAGCGGAAAAATGGCCAAAAAACGGGTGGGCTATAGCCTTGGTGGGGGGCGTGGGCGAAGTTCGTCCGCAGGACTCGGAATGGCCCAAGACTTTGCGGGCGGCCATCGTGTGCCAAAAATAGGCCACGGGCGCAGCCGCGCCCAAAAATTAGCCCCCGAAGTTCGGGGTGCCAAGATCCCCCAGCGGAAAAAATAGCCATAAAACGGGTGGGCTATAGCCTTGGTGGGGGGCGTTGGCGAAGTTCGTCCGCAGGACTCGGAATGGCCCCAGACTTTGCGGGCGGCCATCGTGTGCCAAAAAATAGGCCACGGGCGCAGCCGCGCCCAAAAATTAGCCCCCGAAGTTCGGGGTGCCAAGATCCCCCAGCGGAAAAATAGCCATAAAACGGGTGGGCTATAGCCTTGGTGGGCGGCGTGGGCGAAGATCGTCCGCAGGACTCGGAATGGCCCCAGACTTTGCGGGCGGCCCTTGTCTGCCAAAAATAGGCCACGGACACAGCCGCGCCCAAAAATTAGCCCCCGAAGGTCGGGGTGCCAAGACCCCCCCAGCGGAAAAATGGCCAAAAAACGGGTGGTTTATAGCCTTGGTGGGGGGCGTGGGAGAAGTTCGTCCGCCGGACTCGGAATGGCCCCAGACTTTGCGGGCGGCCCTCGTGTGCCAAAATAGGCCACGGGCACAGCCGCGCCCAAAAATTAGCCCCCGAAGGTCGGGGTGCCAAGACCCCCCAGCGGAAAAATGGCCAAAAAACGGGTGGTTTATAGCCTTGGTGAGGGGCGTGGGCGAATTCGTCCGCCGGACTCGGAATGGCCCCAGACTTTGCGGGCGGCCCTCGTGTGCCAAAAATAAGCCACGATCACAGCCGCGCCCAAAAATTAGCCCCCGAAGGTCGGGGTTTCAAGACGCGCTAGCGGAAAAATGGCCCAAAAACGGGTGGGCTATAGCCTTGGTGGGGGGGGTGGGCGAAGTTCGTCCACAGGACTCGGAATGGCCCAAGACTTTGCAGGCGGCCCTCGTGTGCCAATAATAGGCCACGGGCACAGCCACGCCCAAAAATTTGCCCCCGAAGGTCGGGGTGCCAAGACCCCCCAGCGGAAAAATGGCCAAAAAACGGGTGGGCTATAGCCTTGGTGGGGGGCGTTGGCGAAGTTCGTCCGCAGGACTCGGAATGGCCCCAGACTTTGCGGGCGGCCCTCGTGTGCCAAAAATAGGCCACGGGCGCAGCCGCGCCCAAAAATTAGCCCCCGAAGTTCGGGGTGCCAAGATCCCCCAGCGGAAAAATAGCCATAAAACGGGTGGGCTATAGCCTTGGTGGGCGGCGTGGGCGAAGATCGTCCGCAGGACTCGGAATGGCCCCAGACTTTGCGGGCGACCCTTGTCTGCCAAAAATAGGCCACGGACACAGCCGCGCCCAAAAATTAGCCCCCGAAGGTCGGGGTGCCAAGACCCCCCAGCGGAAAAATGGCCAAAAAACGGGTGGTTTATAGCCTTGGTGGGGGGCGTGGGAGAAGTTCGTCCGCCGGACTCGGAATGGCCCCAGACTTTGCGGGTGGCCCTCGTGTGCCAAAAATAGGCCACGGGCACAGCCGCGCCCAAAAATTAGCCCCCGAAGGTCGGGGTCCCAAGACCCCCCAGCGGAAAAATGGCCAAAAAACGGGTGGTTTATAGCCTTGGTGAGGGGCGTGGGCGAATTCGTCCGCCGGACTCGGAATGGCCCCAGACTTTGCGGGCGGCCCTCGTGTGCCAAAAATAGGCCACGGGCACAGTCGCGCCCAAAAATTAGCCCCCGAAGGTCGGGGTGCCAAGACCCCCCAGCGGAAAAATAGCCATAAAACGGGTGGGCTATAGCCTTGGTGGGGGGCGTGGGCGAAGATCGTCCGCAGGACTCGGAATGGCCCCAGACTATGCGGGCGGCCCTCGTCTGCCAAAAATAGGCCACGGACACAGCCGCGCCCAAAATTTAGCACCCGAAGGTCGGGGTGCCAAGACCCCCCAGCGGAAAAATGGCCAAAAAACGGGTGGTTTATAGCCTTGGTGGGGGGCGTGGGAGAAGTTCGTCCGCCGGACTCGGAATGGCCCCAGACTTTGCGGGCGGCCCTCGTGTGCCAAAAATAGGCCACGGGCACAGCCGCGCCCAAAAATTAGCCCCCGAAGGTCGGGGTCCCAAGACCCCCCAGCGGAAAAATGGCCAAAAAACGGGTGGTTTATAGCCTTGGTGAGGGGCGTGGGCGAATTCGTCCGCCGGACTCGGAATGGCCCCAGACTTTGCGGGCGGCCCTCGTGTGCCAAAAATAGGCCACGGGCACAGTCGCGCCCAAAAATTAGCCCCCGAAGGTCGGGGTGCCAAGACCCCCCAGCGGAAAAATGGCCAAAAAACGGGTGGTTTATAGCCTTGGTGGGGGGCGTGGGCGAAGTTCGTCCGCCGGACTCGGAAAGGCCCTAGACTTTGCGGGCGGCCCTCGTGTGCCAAAAATAGCCCACGGGCACAGCCGTGCCCAAAAATTAGCCCCCGAAGGTCGGGGTGCCAAGACCCCCCAGCGGAAAAATGGCCAAAAAACGGGTGGGTTATAGCCTTGGTGGGGGGGGTGGGCGAAGTTCGTCCACAGGACTCGGAATGGCCCAAGACTTTGCAGGCGGCCCTCGTGTGCCAATAATAGGCCACGGGCACAGCCGCGCCCAAAAATTTGCCCCCGAAGGTCGGGGTGCCAAGACCCCCCAGCGGAAAAATGGCCAAAAAACGGGTGGGCTATAGCCTTGGTGGGGGGCGTGGGCGAAGATCGTCCGCAGGACTCGGAATGGCCCCAGACTATGCGGGCGGCCCTCGTCTGCCAAAAATAGGCCACGGACACAGCCGCGCCCAAAATTTAGCCCCCGAAGGTCGGGGTGCCAAGACCCCCCAGCGGAAAAATGGCCAAAAAACGGGTGGTTTATAGCCTTGGTGGGGGGCGTGGGCGAAGCTCGTCCGCCGGACTCGGAATGGCCCCAGCCTTTGCGGGCAGCCCTCGTGTGCCAAAAATAGGCCACGGGCACAGCCGCGCCCAAAAATTTGCCCCCGAAGGTCGGGGTGCCAAGACCCCCCAGCGGAAAAATGGCCAAAAAACGGGTGGTTTATAGCCTTGGTGGGGGGCGTGGGCGAAGTTCGTCCGCCGGACTCGGAATGGCCCCAGACTTTGCGGGCAGCCCTCGTGTGCCAAAAATAGGCCACGGGCACAGCCGCGCCCAAAAATTTGCCCCCGAAGGTCGGGGTGCCAAGACCCCCCAGCGGAAAAATGGCCAAAAAACGGGTGGTTTATAGCCTTGGTGGGGGGCGTGGGCGAAGTTCGTCCGCCGGACTCGGAAAGGCCCTAGACTTTGCGGGCGGCCCTCGTGTGCCAAAAATAGCCCACGGGCACAGCCGTGCCCAAAAATTAGCCCCCGAAGGTCGGGGTGCCAAGACCCCCCAGCGGAAAAATGGCCAAAAAACGGGTGGTTTATAGCCTTGCTGGGGGGCGTGGGCGAAGTTCGTCCGCCGGACTCGGAAAGGCCCTAGACTTTGCGGGCGGCCCTCGTGTGCCAAAAATAGCCCACGGGCACAGCCGTGCCCAAAAATTAGCCCCCGAAGGTCGGGGTGCCAAGACCCCCCAGCGGAAAAATGGCCAAAAAACGGGTGGGCTATAGCCTTGGTGGGCGGCGTGGGCGAAGATCGTCCGCAGGACTCGGAATGGCCCCAGACTATGCGGGCGGCCCTCGTCTGCCAAAAATAGGCCACGGACACAGCCGCGCCCAAAATTTAGCCCCCGAAGGTCGGGGTGCCAAGACCCCCCAGCGGAAAAATGGCCAAAAAACGGGTGGTTTATAGCCTTGGTGGGGGGCGTGGGCGAAGCTCGTCCGCCGGACTCGGAATGGCCCCAGCCTTTGCGGGCAGCCCTCGTGTGCCAAAAATAGGCCACGGGCACAGCCGCGCCCAAAAATTTGCCCCCGAAGGTCGGGGTGCCAAGACCCCCCAGCGGAAAAATGGCCAAAAAACGGGTGGTTTATAGCCTTGGTGGGGGGGCGTGGGCGAAGTTCGTCCGCCGGACTCGGAATGGCCCCAGACTTTGCGGGCAGCCCTCGTGTGCCAAAAATAGGCCACGGGCACAGCCGCGCCCAAAAATTTGCCCCCGAAGGTCGGGGTGCCAAGACCCCCCAGCGGAAAAATGGCCAAAAAACGGGTGGTTTATAGCCTTGGTGGGGGGGCGTGGGCGAAGTTCGTCCGCCGGACTCGGAAAGGCCCTAGACTTTGCGGGCGGCCCTCGTGTGCCAAAAATAGCCCACGGGCACAGCCGTGCCCAAAAATTAGCCCCCGAAGGTCGGGGTGCCAAGACCCCCCAGCGGAAAAATGGCCAAAAAACGGGTGGGCTATAGCCTTGGTGGGGGGCGTGGGCGAAGTTCGTCCGCAGGGCTCGGAATGGCCCCAGACTTTACGGGCGGCCCTCGTCTGCCAAAAATAGGCCACGGGCACAGCCGCGCCCAAAAATTAGCCCCCGAAGGTCGGGGTGCCAAGATCCCCCTGCGGAAAAATGGCCAAAAAACGGGTGGGCTATACCCTTGGTGGGGGGCGTGGGCGAAGTTCGTCCGCAGGACTCGAAATGGACCCAGACTTTGCGGGCGGCCCTCGTCTGCCAAAAATAGGCCACGGGCACAGCCGCGCCCAAAAATTAGCCCCCGAAGGTCGGGGTGCCAAGACCCCCCAGCGGAAAAATGGCCAAAAAACGGGTGGGCTATAGCCTTGGTGGGGGGCGTGGGCGAAGTTCGTCCGCAGGACGAGAAATGCCCCCAGACTTTGTAGTCGGCCCTCCTGAGCCAAAAATTGGCCACGGACACAGCCGCGCCCAAAAATTAGCCCCCGAAGGTCGGGGTGCCAAGACCCCCCAGCGGAAAAATGGACAAAAAGCGGGTGGGTTATAGCCTTGGAGGGGGGCGTGGGCGAAGTTCGTCCGCCGGACTCGGAATGGCCCCAGACTTTCCGGGCGGCCTCCGTGTGCCAAAAATAGGCCACGGGCACAGCCGCGCCCAAAAACTAGCCCCCGAAGGTCGGGGTGCCCAGACCCCCCAGCGGAAAAATGGCCAAAAAACGGGTGGGCTATAGCCTTGGGGGTGGGGCTGGCAAACTTCGTCCGCCGGACTCGGAATGCCCCCAGACTTTGCGGCCGGCCCTCGTGTGCCAAAAATAGGCCGCGGGCACAGCCGCTCCCAAAAATAACCGCCCGAACGCCGGGGCGCCAAGTTCGTCCCGCGGAAAAAGGCCACAAAAACGGGTGGGCTATAGCCTTGGGGGGTGGGGCTGACCAACTTCGTCCGCCGGACTTGGAATGGCGCGAGACTTTGCGAGCGTCCTCCGTGTGGCAAAAATAGGCCGCAGGCACAGCCACGCCCAAAAATAACCGCACGAAGGCCGGGGCACCAAGTTCGTCCAGCGGAAAAAGGCCACGAAAACGGGTGGGCTATAGCCTTGGGGGGTGGGGCTGGCCCACATCTTCCGCCGGACTCGGAATGGCGCGAGACTTTGCGAGCGGCCTCCGTGTGCCAAAAATAGGCCGCGGGCACAGCCGTACCCAAAAATAACCGCCCGAAGGCCGGGGCGCCCAGTTCGTCCAGCGGAAAAAGGCCACAAAAACGGGTGGGCTATAGCCTTGCGGGGTGGGGCTGGCCCACTTCGTCCGCCGGACTCGGAATGGCGCGAGACTTTGCGATTGGCCTCCGCGTGCCAAAAATAGGCCGCGGGCACAGCCGCGCCCAAAAATAACCGCCCGAAGGCCGGGGCGCCAAGTTCGTCCAGCGGAAAAAGCCCACAAAAACGGGTGGGGCTGGCAAACTTCGTCCGCCGGACTCGGAATGGCGCGAGACTTTGCGAGCGGCCTCCATGTGCCAAAAATAGGCCGCGGACACAGCCGCACCCAAAAATAACCACGCGAAGGCCAGGGCGTCATGTTCGTCCAGCAGAACAAGGCCAAAAAAACTGGTGGGCTATAGCCTTGGGGGGTGCGGCTGGCCGACTTCGTCCGCCGGACTCGGAATGGCGCGAGACTTTGCGAGCGGCCTCCGTGTGCCAAAAATAGGCCGCGGGCACAGCCGCGCCCAAAAATAACCGCCCGAAGGCCGGGGCACCAAGTTCGTCCAGCAGAAAAAGGCCACGAAAACGGGTGGGGTATAGCCTTGGGGGGGTGGGGCTGGCCCACTTCGTCCGTCGGACTCGGAATGGCACGAGACTTTGCGAGTGGCCTCCGTGAGCCAAAAATAGGCCACGGGCACAGCCGCGCCCAAAAATAACGACCCGAAGGCCGGGGCGCCGAGTTCGTCCAGCGGAAAAAGGCCACAAAAACGGGTGGGCTATAGCCTTGGGGGGTGGGGCTGGCCAACTTCGTCCGCCGGACTCGGAATGGCGCGAGACTTTGCGAGGCACCTCCGTGTGCCAAAAATAGGCCGCGGGCACAGCAGTACCCAAAAATAACCTCCGGAAGGCCGGGGCGCCGAGTTCGTCCAGCGGAAAAAGGCCAGAAAAACGGGTGGGCTATAGCCTTGGGGGGTGGGGCTGGCCAACTTCATCTGCTGGACTCGGAATGGCGCGAGTCTTTGCGAGCGGCCTCCGTCTGCCAAATATAGGCCACGGGCACAGCCCCGTCCAAAAATAACCGCCCGAACACCGGGGCGCCAAGTTCGTCCCGCGGAAAAAGGCCACAAAAACGGGAGGGCTATAGCCTTGGGGGGTGGGGCTGGCCAACTTCGTCCGCCGGACTTGGAATGGTGCGAGACTTTACGAGCGTCCTCCGTGTGCCAAAAGTAGGCCGCAGGCACAGCCACGCCCAAAAATAACCGCACGAAGGCCGGGGCAACAAGTTCGTCCAGCGGAAAAAGGCCACGAAAACGGGTGGGCTATAGCCTTGGGGGGGTGGGGCTGGCCCACATCGTCCGCCGGACTCGGAATGGCACGAGACTTTGCGAGCGGCCTCCGTGTGCCAAAAATAGGCCGCGGGAACAGCCACAACCAAAAATTACTGCCCGAAGGCCGGGGCGCCCAGTTCGTCCAGCGGAAAAAGGCCACAAAAACGGGTGGGCTATAGCCTTGCGGGGTGGGGATAGCCAACTTCGTCCGCCGGACACGGAATGGCGCGAGACTTTGCGATTGGCCTCCGTGTTCCAAAAATAGGCCGCGGGTACAGCCGCGCCCAAAAATAACCGCCCGAAGGCCGGGGCGCCAAGTTCGTGCAGCGGAAAAAGGCCTCAAAAACGGTGGGTGATAGCCTTGGGGGGTGGGGGCCGGCCAATTTCGTCCGCCGGACTCGGAATGCCGCGAGACTTTGCGAGGGGCCTCCGTGTGCCAAACCTAGACCGAGGGCAAAGCCGCGCCCAAAAATAACCGCCCGAAGGCCGGGGTGCCAAGTTTGTCCAGCGGAAAAAGGCCACAAAAACGGGTGGGCTATAGCCTTGGGGGGTGGGGCAGGCCAACTTCGTCCGCCGGACTCGGAATGGCGCGAGACTTTGCGAGTGGCCTCCGTGTGCCAAAAATAGGCCGTGGGCACAACCGCGCCCAAAAATAACTGCCCGATGGCCGGGGCGCCAAGTTCGTCCAGCGGAAAAAGGCCACAAAAACGGGTGGGCTATAGCCTTGGGGGGGTGGGGCTATCCAAATTCGTCCGCCGGACTCGGAAAGGCGCGAGACTTTACGAGGCACCTCCGTGTGCCAAAAATCGGTCGCGAGCATAGCCGCGCCCAAAAATATCCGCCCGAAGGCCGGGGCGCCAAGTTCGTCCAGTGGAAAAAGGCCACAAAAACGGGTGGGCTATAGCCTTGGGGGGTGCAGCAGGCCAACTTCGTCTGCTGGACTCGGAACGGCGCGAGACATTGCGAGGCACCTCCGTGGGCCAAAAATAGGCCGTGGACACAGCTGTGCCCAAAAATAACAGCCCGAAGGCCGGGGCGCCAAGTTCGACCAGGGGAAAAAGGCCACAAAAACGGGTGGGCTATAGCCTTGGGCGGTGGGGCTGGCCAACTTCGTCCGCCAGACTGGGAATGGTGCTAGACTTTGCGAGGCACCTCCGTGTGCCAAAAATAGGCCGTGGGCACAGCCGCGACCAAAAATAACCGTCCGAAGGTCGGGCGCCAAGTTCGTCCAGCGGAAAACGGCCACAAAAACGGGTGGGCTATAGGCTTGGGGGGTGGGGCTGGCCAACTTCGTCCGCCGGACTTGGAATGGCACGAGACTTTGCGAGGCACCTTCGTGGTGCCAAAAATAGGCCGCGGGCACAGCCGCGCCCAAAAATAACACCCGAAGGCCGGGGCACCAAGTTCGTCCAGCGGAAAAAGGCCACAAAAACGGGGTGGGCTAAAGCCTTGGGGGGTGCGGCTGGCCAACTTCGTCCGCCGGACTCGGAACGGCGCGAGACTTTGCGAGGCACCTCCGCGTGCCAAAAATAGGCCGCGGACACAGCTGTGCCCAAAAATAACAGCCCGAAGGCCGGGGGCGCCAAGTTCGTCCAGGGGAAAAAGGCCTCAAAAACTGGTGCGCTATAGCCTTGGGGGATGGGGCTGGCCAACTTCGTCCGCCGGACTCGGAATGGCGCGAGACTTTGCGAGGCACCTCTGTGTGCCAAAAATAGGCCGCGGGCACAGCCGCTCCCAAAAATAAACCCCCGAAGGCCGGGGCACCAAGTTCGTCCAGCGGAAAAAGGCCACAAAAACGGGTGGGCTATAGCCTTGGGGGGTGCGGCTGGCCAACTTCGTCCGCCGGACTCGGAACGGCGCGAGACTTTGCGAGGCACGTCCGCGTGCCCAAAATAGATCGCAGGACACAGCTGTGCCCAAAAATGACATCCCGAAGGCCGGGGCGCCAAGTTCGTCCAGGGGAAAAAGGCCTCAAAAACGGGTGGGCTGTAGCCTTGGGGGGTGGGGCTCGCAAACTTCGTCCGCCGGACTCCGAATGGGCGCGAGACTTTGCAAGGGGCCTCCATGTGCCAAAAATATGCCGCGGGCACAGGAGCATGCAACAATAACCGCCCGAAGACCGGGCCGCCAAGTTCGTCCAGCGGAAAAAGGCCACAAAAACGGGTGGGCTATAGCCTTGGGGGGGTGCGGGCTGACCAACTTCGTCCGCTGGACTCGGAACGGCGCGAGACTTTGCGAGGGCACCTCCGCGTGCCAAAAATAGGCAGTGGACACAGCTGTGCCCAAAAATAACAGCCCGAAGGCCGGGGCGCCAAGTTCGTCCAGGGGAAAAAAGGCCACAAAAACGGGTGGGCTATAGCCTTGGGCGGTGGGGCTGGCCAACTTCGTCCACCGGATTCGGAATGGCGCGAGACTTTGCGAGGCACCTCTGTGTGCCAAAAATAGGCCACGGGCGCAGCCGCGCCCAAAAATAAATGCCCGAAGGCTGTAGCGCCAAGTTCGTCCAGCGGAAAAAGGCCACAAAAACGGGTGGGCTATAGCCTTGGGCGGTGGGGCTGGCCAACTTCGTCCACCGGATTCGGAATGGCGCGAGACTTTGCGAGGCACCTCCGTGTGCCAAAAATAGGCCACGGGTGCAGCCGCGCCCAAAAATAAATGCCCGAAGGCTGTAGCGCCAAGTTCGTCCAGCGGAAAAAGGCCACAAAAAACGGATGGGCTATAGCCTTGGGGGGTGGGGCTGGCCAACATCGTCCGCCGGAATCGGAATGGTGCGATACTTTGTGAGGGCACCTCCGTGTGAAAAAAATAGGCTGCGGGCACAGCCGCGTCCAAAAATAACCGCACGAAGGCCGGGGCCGCCAAGTTCGTCCAGCGGAAAAAGGCCACAAAAACGGATGCGCTATAGCCTTGGGGGGTGGGGCTGGCCAACTTCGTCCGCAGGACTCAGAATGTCACGAGCCTTTGTGAGGTGCCTCCGTGTGCCAAAAATAGGCTGCGGGACAGCCGCGCCCAATAATACCGCCCGAAGGCCGGGGCGCCAAGTTCGTCCTGCGGAAAAAGGCCACAAAAACGGGTGGGCTATAGCCTTGGGGGGTGGGGCTGGCCTAATTCGTCCGCCGGACTGGGAATGGTGCGAGACTTTGCGAGGCACCTCCGTGTGCCAAGAATAGGCCGTGGGCACAGCCACGACCAAAAATAACCGTCCGAAGGTCGGGCGCCAAGTTCGTCCAGCGGAAAACGGCCACAAAAACGGGTGGGCTATAGCCTTGGGGGGTGGGGCTGGCCAACTTCGTCCGCCGGACTTGGAATGGCACGAGTCTTTTCGAGGCGCCTCCACGTGCCAAAAATAAGCCGCGGGCACAGCTGCACCCAAAAATAACAGCCCGAAGGCCGGGGCGCCAAGTTAGTCCTGCGGAAAAAGGCCACAAAAACGGGTGGGCTATAGCCTTGGAGGGTGGGGCTGGCCAACTTCGTGTGCAGTACTCGGAATGGTGTGAGACTTTACGAGGTGGCTCTGTGTGACAAAGAAGGCCGCGGGCAGAGCCGCGATAAAAAATAACCGTCTGAAGGCCGGGGCGCCAAGTTCGTCCAGCGGAAAAAAGCCACAAAAACGGGTGGGCTATAGCCTTGGGGGGTGGGGCTGGCCCACTTCGTCCGCCGGACTCGGAATGGTGCGAGACTTTGTGAGGGGCCTCCGTGTGCCAAAAATACGCCGCGGTCACAGCCGCCCCCAAAAATAACCGCCCGAAGGCCGGGCCGCCAAGTTCGTCCAGCGGAAAAAGGCCACAAAAACGGGTGGGCTATAGCCTTGGGGGGTGGGGCTGTCCAACTTCGTCCGCCAGACTCGGAATGGCGCGAGACTTTGCGAGGTGCCACCGTGTGCCAAAAATAGGCCGCGGGCGCAGCCGCGCTGAAAAATAACTGCCCGAAGGCCAGGGCACCAAGTTCGTCCTGCGGAAAAAGGCCACAAAAAACGGGTGGGCTATAGCCTTGGGGGGGTGGGGCTGGCCAACTTCGTCCGCCGGACTCGGAATGCCGCGAGACTTTGCGAGGGGCCTCCGTGTGTCAAAAATAGGCCGCGGGCACAGCCATGCCCAAAAATAACCGGCCGAAGGCCGGGGGCGCCAAGTTCGTCCAGCGGAAAAAGGCCACCAAAACAGGTGGGCTATAGCCTTGGGGGGTGGGGCTGGCCAACTTCGTCCGCCGGACTCGGAATGGTGCGAGACTTTGCGAGGCACCTCCGTGTGCCAAAAATAGGCCACGGCACAGCCGTGCCCGAAAATAAACGCCCGAAGGCTGTAAGCACCAAATTCGTCCAGCGGAAAAAGGCGACAAAAAACGGGTGGGCTATAGCCTTGGGGGTGGGGCTGGCCCACTTTGTCCCGCCGGACTCGGAATGCCGCGAGATTTTGCGAGGGACCTCCATGTGCCAAAAATAACCGCCCGAAGGCCGGGGCGCCAAATTCGTCCTGCGGAAAAAGGCCACAAAAACAGGTAGGCTATAGCCTTGGGGGGTGGGGCTGGCCAACTTCGTCCGCCGGACTCGGAATGCCGCGATACTTTGCGAGGGGCCTCCGTGTACCAAAAATAGGCCATGGGCAAAGCCGCGTCCAAAAATAACCGCCCGAAGGCCGGGGGCGCCAAGTTCGTCCAGCGGAAAAAAGGCCACAAAAACGGGTGGGCTATAGCCTTGGGGGGTGGGGGCTGGCCCACTTCGTCCGCCAGACTCGGAATGCCGCGAGACTTTGCGAGGGGGCCTCCGTGTGCCAAAAATAGGCCGCGGGCAAAGCCACGCCCAAAAATAACCGCCCGAAGGCCGGGGCGCAAAGTTAGTCCAGCGGAAAAAAGGCCACAAAAACGGGCGGGCTATAGCCTTGGGGGGTGGGGCTGGCCAACTTCGTTCCGCCGGACTCGGAATGCCGCGAGACTTTGCGAGGGGCCTCCGTGTACCTCAAAAATAGGCCGCGGACAAAGCCACGCTAAAAAATAACCGCCCGAAGGCCGGGGGCGCCAAGTAGTCCAGCGAAAAAAAGGCCACAAAAACGGGTGGGCTATAGCCTTGGGGGGGTGGGGCTGGCCACTTCGTCCGCCGGACTTGGATTGCCGCGAGACTTTGCGAGGGGCCTCCGTGTGCCAAAAATAGACCACGGGCACAGCCATGCCCAAAACTAACCGGCCGAAGGCCGGGGCGCCAAGTTCGGTCCAGCGGAAAAAAGGCCACAAAAACAGGTGGGTTATAGCCTTGGGGGGTGGGGCTGGCCAACTTCATCCGCCGGACTCGGAATGGCGCGAGACTTTGCGAGGCGCCTCCGTGTGCCAAAAATAGGCCGCGGGCACAGCCGCACCCAAAAATAACCGCCCGAGGGCCGGGGCGCCAAGTTCGTCCAGCGGAAAAAGGCCACAAAAACAGGTGGGCTATAGCCTTGGGGGGTGGGGCTGGCCAACTTCGTCCGCCGGACTCGGAATGCCGTGATAATTTGCGAAGGGGCCTCCATGTACCAAAAATAGGCCGTGGGCAAAGCCGCGTCCAAAAATAACCGCCCGAAGGCCGGGGCGCCAAGTTCGTCCAGCGGGAAAAAGGCCACAAAAACGGGTGGGCTATAGCCTTGGGGGGGTGGGGCTGGCCAACTTCGTCCGCCGGACTCGGAATGCCGCGAGACTTTGCGAGGGGCCTCCGTGTCCCCAAAAATAGGCCGCGGGCACAGCCATGCCCAAAAATAACCGGCCGAAGGCCGGTGCGCCAAGTTCGTCCAGCGGAAAAAGGCCACCAAAACAGGTGGGCTATAGCCTTGGGGAGTGGGGCTGGCCAACTTCGTCCGCCGGACTCGGAATGGCTCGAGACTTTGCGAGGGGCCTCCATGTACCAAAAATAGGCCGCGGGCACAGCCGCGCCCAAAAAATAACCGCCCGAGGGCCGGGGCGCCAAGTTCTTCCAGCGGAAAAAGGTCACAAAAACGGGTGGGCTATAGCCTTCTGGGGTGGGGCTGGCCAACTTTGTCCGCCGGACTCGGAATGCCGCAATACTTTGCGAGGGGCCTCCGTGTGCCAAAAATAGGCCACGGGCAAAGCGAGGTCAAGAAATAACCCCCCGCAGTTCGGGGGCGCCAAGTTCGTCCTGCGGAAAAAAGGCCACAAAAACGGGGTGGGCTATAGCCTTGGGGGGTGGGGGCTGGCCAACTTCGTCCGCCGGACTCGGAATGCCGCGAGACTTTGCGAGGGGCCTCCGTGTGCCAAAAATAGGCCGCGGGAAAAGTCGCACCCAGAAATAACCGCCCGAAGGCCGGGGCGCCAAGTTCGTCCTGCGGAAAAAGGCCACAAAAACGGGTGGGCTATAGCCTTGGGGGGGTGGGGCTGGCCAACTTCGTCGCCGGACTCGGAATGGCGCGAGACTTTACGAGGGGCCTCCGTGTGCCAAAAATAGGCCGCGGACAAAGCCACGCCCAAAAATAACCGCCCGAAGGCCGGGGCGCCAAGTTCATCCAGCGGAAAAAAGGCCACAAAAACGGGTGGGCTATAGCCTTCGGGGGTGGGGCTGGCCAACTTCGTCCGCCGGACTCGGAATGCCGCGAGACTTTTCGAGGGGCCTCCGTGTGCCAAAAATAGGCCATGGGCAAAGCTACGCCCAAAAATAACCGCCCGAAGGCCGGGGCGCCAAGGTCGTCCAGCGGAAAAAGGCCACAAAAACGGGGTGGGCTATAGCCTTGGGGGGAGGGGCTGGCCAACTTCGTCCGCCGGACTCGGAATGCCGCGAGACTTTACGAGGGCCTCCGTGTGGCAAAAATAGGCCACAAACAAAGCCGCGCCCAAAAATAACCGCCCGAAGGCCGGGGCGCCAAGTTCGTCCAGCGGAAAAAGGCCACAAAAACGGGTGGGCTATAGCCTTCGGGGGTGGGGCTGGCCCACTTCGTCCGCCGGACTCGGAATGCCGCGAGACTTTTCGAGGGGCCTCCGTGTGCCAAAAATAGGCCACGGGCAAAGCTACGCCCAAAAATAACCGCCCGACGGCCGGGACGCCAAGTTCGTCCCGCGGAAAAAGGCCACAAAAACGGGTGGGCTATAGCCTTGGGGGGGAGGGGCTGGCCAACTTCGTCCGCCGGACTCGGAATGCCGCGAGACTTTGCGATTGGCCTCCGTGTTCCAAAAATAGGCCGCGGGTACAGCCGCGCCCAAAAATAACCGCCCGAAGGCCGGGGCGCCAAGTTCGTGCAGCGGAAAAAGGCCTCAAAAACGGGTGGGTGATAGCCTTGGGGGGTGGGGCCGGCCAATTTCGTCCGCCGGACTCGGAATGCCGCGAGACTTTGCGAGGGGCCTCCGTGTGGCAAAAATAGGCCGCGGACAATGCCGGCGCCCAAAAATAACCGCCCGAAGGCCGGGGCGCCAAGTTCGTCCAGCGGGAAAAAGGCCACAAAAATGGGTGGGCTATAGCCTTCGGGGGTGGGGCTGGCCAACTTCGTGCGCCGGACTCGGAATGCCGCGAGACTTTTCGAGGGGCCTCCGTGTGCCAAAAATAGGCCACGGGCAAAGCTACGGCCAAAAATAACCGCCCGAAGGCCGGGGCGCCAAGTTCGTCCAGCGGAAAAAGGCCACAAAAAACGGGTGGGCTATAGCCTTGGGGGGGAGTGGGCTGGCCAACTTCGTCCGCCGGACTCGGAATGCCGTGAGACTTTGCGAGGGGCGTCCGTGTGCCAAAAATAGGCCGCGGACAAAGCCGCGCCCAAAAATAACCGCCCGAAGGCCGGGGCGCCAAGTTCGTCCAGCGGAAAAAGGCCACAAAAACGGGTGGGCTATAGCCTTCGGGGGTGGGGCTGGCCAACTTCGTCCGCCGGACTCGGAATGCCGCGAGACTTTTTGAGGGGCCTCCGTGTGCCAAAAATAGGCCACGGGCAAAGCTACGCCCAAAAATAACAACCCGAAGGCGGGGGCGCCAATTTCGTCCTGCGGAAAAAGGCCACAAAAACGGGTGGCCTATAGCCTTGGGGGGTGGGGCTGGCCAACTTCGTCCGCCGGACTCGGAATACCGTGAGACTTTGCGAGGGGCCTCCGTGTGCCAAAAATAGGCCGCGGGCAAAGCCGCGTCAAGAAATAACCGCCCGAAGGCCGGGGCGCCAAGTTCGTCCAGCGGAAAAAGGCCACAAAAACGGGTGGGCTATAGCCTTCGGGGGTGGGGCTGGCCAACTTCGTCCGCCGGACTCGGAATGCCGCGATACTTTGCGAGGGGCCTCCATGTGCCAAAAATAGGCCGCGGACAAAGCCGCGCCCAAAAATAACCGCCCGAAGGCCGGGGCGCCAAGTTCGTCCTGCGGAAAAAGGCCACAAAAACGGGTGGGCTATAGCCTTCGGGGGTGGGGCTGGCCAACTTCGTCCGCCGGACTCGGAATGCCGCGAGACTTTTTGAGGGGCCTCCGTGTGCCAAAAATAGGCCACGGGCAAAGCTACGCCCAAAAATAACAACCCGAAGGCGGGGGCGCCAATTTCGTCCTGCGGAAAAAGGCCACAAAAACGGGTGGCCTATAGCCTTGGGGGGTGGGGCTGGCCAACTTCGTCCGCCGGACTCGGAATACCGTGAGACTTTGCGAGGGGTCTCCGTGTGCCAAAAATAGGCCGCGGGCAAAGCCGCGTCAAGAAATAACCGCCCGAAGGCCGGGGCGCCAAGTTCGTCCCGCGGAAAAAGGCCACAAAAACGGGTGGGCTATAGCCTTCGGGGGTGGGGCTGGCCAACTTCGTCCGCCGGACTCGGAATGCCGCGATACTTTGCGAGGGGCCTCTGTGTGCCAAAAATAGGCCGCGGACAAAGCCGCGCCCAAAAATAACCGCCCGAAGGCCGGGGCGCCAAGTTCGTCCAGCGGAAAAAGGCCACAAAAACGGGTGGGCTACAGCCTTCGGGGGTGGGGCTGGCCAACTTCGTCCGCCGGACTCGGAATGCCGCGAGACTTTTTGGGGGGCCTCCGTGTGCCAAAAATAGGCCACGGGAAAAGCTTCGGCCAAAAATAACAACCCGAAGGCGGGGGCGCCAATTTCGTCCTGCGGAAAAAGGCCACAAAAACGGGTGGCCTATAGCCTTGGGGGGTGGGGCTGGCCAACTTCGTCCGCCGGACTCGGAATACCGTGAGACTTTGCGAGGGGGTCTCCGTGTGCCAAAAATAGGCCGCGGGCAAAGCCGCGTCAAGAAATAACCGCCCGAAGGCCGGGGGCGCCAAGTTCGTCCAGCGGAAAAAGGCCACAAAAACGGGTGGGCTATAGCCTTCGGGGGTGGGGCTGGCCAACTTCGTCCGCCGGACTCGGAATGCCGCGATACTTTGCGAGGGGCCTCTGTGTGCCAAAAATAGGCCGCGGACAAAGCCGCGCCCAAAAATAACCGCCCGAAGGCCGGGGCGCCAAGTTCGTCCAGCGGAAAAAGCCCACAAAAACGGGTGGGCTATATCCTTGGGGGGTGGGGCTGATCAACTTCATCCGCCGGGCTCGGAATGGCGCGAGACTTTGCAACCCGCCTCCGTGTGCCAAAAATAGGCCGCGGGCACAGCCGCGCCCAAAAACAACCGCCCGATGGCCGGGGCGCCACGTTCGTCCAGCGGAAAAAGGCCACAAAAACGGGTGGGCTATAGCCTTGGGGGGTGGGCCTGGCCAACTTCATCCGCCGGACACGGAATCGCGCGAGACTTTGCGAGGCGCCTCCGTGTGCCAAATATAGGCCGCAGGCACAACCGCACCCAAAAATAACTGCCCGAAGCCGGGGCGCCAAGTTCGTCTAGCGGAAAAAATGCCACAAAAACGGGTGGGCTATAGCCTTGGGGGGTGGGGCTGGCCGACTTCGTCCGCCTGACTCGGAATGGCGCGTGACTTTGCGAGGCACCTCCGTGTGCCAAAAATAGGCCGCGGGCACAGTCGCGCCCAAAAATAACCGCCCGAGGAAGGGGCGCCAAGTTCGTCTAGCGGAAAAAATGCCACAAAAACGGGTGGGCTATTGCCTTGGGGGGGTGGGGCTGGCCAACTTCGTCCGCCGGACTCGGAATGGCGCGAGACTTTACGAGGTGCCTCCGTGAGCCAAAAATAGGCTACGGGCACAGCCGCGCCCAAAAATAACCGCCCAAAGGCCGGGGGCGCCAAGTTCGTCCAGCGGAAAAAAGCCCACAAAAACGGGTGGGCTATAGCCTTGGGGGGGGTGGGGCTGGCCAACTACGTCCGCCGGACTCGGAATGCCGCGAGACTTTGCGAGGGGCCTTCGTGTGCCAAAAATAGGCCGCGGGCAAAGCCGCGCCCAAAAATAACGGCCCGAAGGCCGGGGCGCCAAGTTCGTCCTGCGGAAAAAGCCCACAAAAACGGGTGGGCTATAGCCTTGTGGGGTGGGGCTGGCCAACTTCGTCCGCTGGTCTGGAAATGGCGCGAGACTTTGCGAGGTGCCTCCGTGTGCCAAAAATAGGCCGCGGGCACAGCCGCGCTCAAAAATAACCGCCCGAAGGCCGGGGCGCGAAGTTCGTCCAGCGGAAAAAGGCCACCAAAACGGGTGGGCTATAGCCTTGGGGGGTGGGGCTGGCCAACTTCGTCCGGCGGACTAGGAATAGCGCGAGACTTTGGGAGGTGCCTCCGTGTGCCAAAAAATAGGCCGCGGGCACAGCCGCGCCCAAAAATAACCGCCCGAAGGCCGGGGCGCCAAGTTCGTCCAGCGGAAAAAGCCCACAAAAACGGGTGAGCTATAGCCTTGGGGGGTGGGGCTGGCCAACTTCGTCCGCTGGTCTCGGAATGGCACGAGACTTTGCGAGGCGCCTCTGTGTGCCAAAAAAAGGCCGCGGGCACAGCCGTGCCCAAAAATAACCGCCCGATGGCCGGGGCGCCACGTTCGTCCAGCGGAAAAAGGCCACAAAAACGGGTGGGCTATAGCCTTGGGGGGTGGGGCTGGCCAACTTCGTCCGCCGGACACGGAATGGCGCGAGACTTTGCGAGGCGCCTCCGTGTGCCAAAAATAGGCCGCGGGCACAGCCGTACCCAAAAATAACCGCCCGAAGGCCGGGGCGCCAAGTTCGTCCAGCCGAAAAAGGCCACAAAACGGGTGGGCTATAGCCTTGGGGGGGTGGGGCAGGCCCACTTCGTCCGCCGGACTCGGAATGCCTCGAGACTTTGAGAGGGGCCTCCGTGTGCCAAAAATAGGCCACAGGCAAAGACGCGCCCAAAAATAACCGCCCGAAGGCCGGGGCGCC
This sequence comes from Citrus unshiu, assembly GCA_033242345.1. Lineage (NCBI taxonomy): Eukaryota > Viridiplantae > Streptophyta > Magnoliopsida > Sapindales > Rutaceae > Citrus > Citrus unshiu. The sequence continues at coordinate 29,753 of BTHF01000065.1, forward strand.
AAGTTCGTCCAGCAGAAAAAGGCCACAAAAACGGGTGGGGCTATAGCTTTGAGGGGTGGGGCTGGCCAACTTCGTCCGCCGGACTCGGAATGCCGCGAGACTTTGCGAGTGGCCTCCATGCGCCAAAAATAGGCCGTGGGGAAAAGCCACACCCAAAAATAACCGCCCGAAGGCCGGGGCGCCAAGTTCATCCAGCGGGAAAAGACCACAAAAACGGGTGGGCTATAGCCGTGGGGGGTGTGGCTAGGCAACCTCGTCCGCCGCACTCGGAATGCCGCGAGACTTTGCGAGGGGCCTCCGTGTGCCAAACATAGGCCGCAGGCAAAGCCGCGCCCAAAAATAACCGCCCGAAGGCCGGGGCGCCAAGTTCGTCCAGCGGAAAAAGGCCACAAAAACGGGTGGGCTATAGCCTGGGGGGGGTGGGGCTGGCCAACTTCGACCGCCGGACTCGGAATACCGCGAGACTCTGCGAGGGGCCTCCGTGTGCCAAAAATAGGACGCGGCCAAAGCCACGCCCAAAAATAACCGCCCGAAGGCCGGGGCGCCAAGTTCGTCCTGCGGAAAAAGGCCACAAAAACGGGTGGGCTATAGCCTTGGGGCGTGGGGCTGGCCAACTTCGTCCGCCGGACTCGGAATGCCGCGAGACTTTGCGAGTGGCCTCCATGCGCCAAAAATAGGCCGTGGGAAAAGCCACACCCAAAAATAACCGCCCGAAGGCCGGGGCGCCAAGTTCATCCAGCGGGAAAAGACCACAAAAACGGGGTGGGCTATAGCCGTGGGGGGTGTGGCTAGGCAACCTCGTCCGCCGCACTCGGAATGCCGCGAGACTTTGCGAGGGGCCTCCGTGTGCCAAACATAGGCCGCAGGCAAAGCCGCGCCCAAAAATAACCGCCCGAAGGCCGGGGCGCCAAGTTCGTCCAGCGGAAAAAGGCCACAAAAACGGGGTGGGCTATAGCCTGGGGGGGGTGGGGCTGGCCAACTTCGACCGCCGGACTCGGAATACCGCGAGACTTTGCGAGGGGCCTCCGTGTGCCAAAAATAGGACGCAGCCAAAGCCACGCCCAAAAATAACCACCCGAAGGCCGGGGCGCCAAGTTTGTCCTGCGGAAAAAGGCCACAAAAACGGGTGGGCTATAGCCTTGGGGCGTGGGGCTGGCCAACTTCGTCCGCCGGACTCGGAATGCCACGAGACTTTACGACGGGCCTCCGTGTACCAAAAATAGGCCGCGGCCAAAGCCGCGCGCACAAATAACCGCCCGTAGGATGGGCCGCCAAGTCTGTCCAGCGGAAAAAAGGCCACAAAAACGGGTGGGCTATGGCTTGCGGGGTGGGGCCGGCCAACTTCGTCTGCCGGACTCGGAATGCCGCGAGACTTTGAGAGGGGCTTCCGTGTGCCAAAAATAGGCCACGGGCAAAGCCACGCCCAAAAATAACCGCACAAAGGCCAGGGCGCCAGGTTCGTCCAGCGGAAAAAAGGCCACCAAAGCGGGTGGGCTATAGCCTTGGGGGGTGGGGCTGGCCGACTTCGTCCGCCAGACTCGGAATGCCGCGAGACATTTCGAGGGTCCTCCGTGTACCAAAAATAGGCCGCGGACAAAGCCGCGCGCAAAAATAACCGCCCGAAGGCCGGGGCGCCAAGTTCGTCCGGCGGAAAAAGGCCACAAAAACGGGTGGGCTATTTCCTTGGGGGGTGGGGCTGGGCAACTTCGTCCGCCGAACTCGGAATGCCGCGAGACTTTGCGAGGGGCCTCCGTGTGCCAAAAATAACTGCCCGAAGGCCGGGGCGCCTAGTTCGTCCAGCGGAAAAAGGCCACAAAAACGGGTGGCCTATTTCCTTGGGGGGTGGCGCTGGCCAACTTCATCCGCCGGACTCGGAATGCCGCGAGACTTTGCGAGGGGGCCTCCTTGTGCCAAAAAATAGGCTGCGCACAAAGCCGTGCCCAAAAATAACCGCCCGAAGGCCGGGGCGCCCAGTTCGTCCAGCGGAAAAAGGCCACAAAAACGGGTGGGCTATAGCCTTGGGGGGTGGGGCTGGCCAACTTCGTCCGCCGGACTCGGAATGCCGCAAGACTTTGTGAGGGGCCTCCATGTGCCAAACATAGGCCACGGGTAAAGCCGCGTCCAAAAATAACCGCCCGAAGGCCGGGGCGCCAAGTTCGTCCAGCGGAAAAAGGCCACAAAAACGGGTGGGATATAGCCGTGGGGGGCGCGGCTGGGCAACCTCGTCCGCCGCACTCGGAATGCCACGAGACTTTGTGAGGGGCCTCCGTGTGCCAAAAATAGGCTGCGAACAAAGCCGCGCCCGAAGGCCGGGGCGCCAAGTTTGTCCAGCGGAAAAAGGCCACAAAAACTGGTGGGGCTATAGCCTTGGGGGGTGGGGCTGGCCAACTTCGCCGCCGGACTTGGAATGGCGCGAGACTTTGCGAGGCAACTCCGCGTGCTAAAAATAGGCCGCGGGCACAGCCGCGCCCAAAAATAACCGCCCGACGGCCGGGGGTGCCAAGTTCATCCAGCGGAAAAAAGCCCGCAAAAACGGGGTGGGCTAAAGTTTTGGGGGGTGGGGCTGGCAAACTTCGTCCGCCGGACTCGGAATAGCGCGAGACTTTGCGAGGCACCTCCATGTGCCAAAAATAGGGTCGCGGGCGACAGCCGCGCCCAAAAATAACCGCCCGAAGGCCGGGGCGCCAAGTTCGTCCAGCGGAAAAAGCCCACAAAAACTGGTGGGCTATAGCCTTGGGGTGTGGGGCTGGCCAACTTCGTCCGCAGGACTCGGAATGGCGCGAGACTTTGCGAGGCACCACCGTGTGGCAAAAATAGGCCGTGGGCACAGCCGCGCCCAAAAATAACCGCCCGAGGGCCGGGGCGCCAAGTTCGTCCAGCGGAAAAAAGCACACAAAAACGGGGGGGGCTATAGCCTTGGGGGGTGCGGCTGGCCAACTTCGTCCGCAGGACTCGGAATGGCGCGAGACTTTGCGAGGCACCTCCGTGTGCCAAAAATAGGCCGCGGGCACAGCCGCGTCCAAAAATAACCGCCCGAAGGCCGGGGGCGCCAAGTTCGTCCAGCGGAAAAAGGCCACAAAAACGGGTGGGCTATTTCCTTGGGGGGTGGGGCTGGGCAACTTTGTCCGCCGGACTCGGAATGCCGCGAGACTTTGTGAGGGGCCTCCGTTTGCCAAAAATAACCGCCCGAAGGCCGGGGCGCCAAGTTCGTTCAGCGGAAAAAGGCCACAAAAAAGGGTGGGCTATTTCCTTGGGGGGTGGGGCTGTTCAACTTCGTCCGCCGGACTCGGAATAGCGCGAGACTTTGTGAGGCACCTCCGTGTGCCAAAAATAGGTTGCGGCGACAGCCGCGCCCAAAATAACCGCCCGAGGGCCGGGGCGCCAAGTTCATCCAGCGGAAAAAGCCCGCAAAAACGGGGGGCTATAGCCTTGGGGGGTGCGGCTGGCCAACTTCGTCCGCAGGACTCGGAATGGCGCGAGACTTTGCGAGGCACCTCCGTGTGCCAAAAATAGACCGCGGGCACAGCCGCGTCCAAAAATAAACGCCCGAAGGCCGGGGCGGCCAAGTTCGTCCAGCGGAAAAAGGCCACAAAAACGGGTGGGCTATTTCCTTGGGGGGTGGGGCTGGGCAACTTTGTCTGCCGGACTTGGAATGCCGCGAGACTTTGCGAGGGGCCTCCGTGTGCCAAAAATAACCGCCCGAAGGCCGGGGCGCCAAGTTCGTTCAGCGGAAAAGGGCCACAAAAAAGGGTGGGCTATTGCCTTGGGGGGTGGGGCTGACCAACTTTGTCCGCCGGACTCGGAATGCTGTGAGACTTTTCGAGGGGCCTCCGTGTGCCTTAAATAGGCCGCGGGCAAAGCCGCGCCCGAAAATAACCGCCCGAAGGCTGGGGGCGCCAAGTTCGTCCAGCGGAAAAAGGCCACAAAAACGGGTGGCCTATTTCCTTGGGGGGTGGGGCTGGCCAACTTCATCCGCCGGACTCGGAATGCCGCGAGACTTTGCGAGGGGCCTCCGTGTGCCAAAAATAACCGCCCGAAGGCTGGGGCGCCAAGTTCGTCCAGCGGAAAAAGGCCACAAAAAAGGGTGGGCTATTGCCTTGGGGGGGTGGGGCTGACGAACTTTGTCCGCCGGACTCGGAATGCTGCGAGACTTTTCGAGGGGCCTCCGTGTGCCTTAAATAGGCCGCGGGCAAAGCCTGCGCCCGAAAATAACCGCCCGAAGGCTGGGGCGCCAAGTTCGTCCAGCGGAAAAAGGCCACAAAAACGGGTGGCCTATTTCCTTGGGGGGTGGGGCTGGCCAACTTCATCCGCCGGACTCGGAATGCCGCGAGACTTTGCGATGGGGCCTCCGTGTGCCAAAATTAGGCTGCGCGCAAAGCCGCGCCCAAAAATAACCGCCCGAAGGGCCGGGGCGCCCAGTTCGTCCAGCGGAAAAAAGGCCACAAAAACGGGTGGGCTATAGGCTGGGGGGGTGGGGCTGGCCAACTTCGATCGCCGGACTCGGAATACCGCGAGACTTTGCGAGGCACCTCCGTGTGCAAAAATAGGTCGCGGCGACAGTCGCACCCAAAAATTAACGCCCGAAGGCCGGGGCGCCAAGTTCGTCCAGCGGAAAAAGCCCACAAAAACTGGTGGGCTATAGCCTTGGGGGGTGGGGCTGGCCAACTTCGTACGCCGGACTCGGAATGGCGCGAGACTTTACGAGGCGCCACCGTGTGCCAAAAATAGGCCGCGGGCACAGCCGCGCCCAAAAATAACCACCCGAGGGCCGGGGCGCCAAGTTCGTCCAGCGGAAAAAGGCCACAAAAACGGGTGGGCTATAGCCTTCGGGGGGTGGGGCTGGCCAACTTCGTCCGCCGGACTTGGAATGGCGCAAGACTTAATGAGGCGCCTCCGTGTGCCAAAAATTGGCCGCGGGCACAGCCGCGCCCAAAAATAACCGCCCGATGGCCGGGGCGCCAAGTTCGTCCAGCGGAAAAAGGCCACAAAAATGGGTGGGCTATAGCCTTGGGGGGTGGGGCTGGCCAACTTCGTTCGCCGGACTCGGAATGGCGCGAGATTTTTGTAAGGCGCCACCGTGTGCCCAAAATAGGCCGCGGGCACAGCCGCTCCCAAAAATAACCGCCCGAAGGCCGGGGCGCCAATTTCGTTCCAGCCGGAAAAAGCCCACAAAAAACGGGTGGGCTATAGCCTTGGGGGGTGGGGCTGGCCAACTTCGTTCGCCGGACTCGGAATGGCGCGAGAATTTGCGAGGCCCCTCCGTGTGCCAAAAATAGGCCGCGGGCACAGCCGCGTCCAAAAATAATGGCCCGAAGGCCGGAGCGCCAAGTTCGTTCCAGCGGAAAAAGGCCACAAAAACGGGTGGGGCTATAGCCTTGGGGGGTGGGGCGGGCCAACTTCGTCCGCCGCCGACTCGGAATGGCGCGAGACTTTGCGAGGCGCCACCGTTGTGCCAAAAATAGGCCGCGGGCACAGCCGCGCCCAAAAATAACCGCCCGAAGGCCGGGGCCGCCAAGTTCGTCCAGCGGAAAAAAGTCCACAAAAACGGGTGGGCTACAGCCTTGGGGGGTGGGGCTGGCCAACTTCGTCCGCCGGACTTGGAATGGCGCGAGACTTTACGAGGCACCTCCGTGTGCCAAAAATTTGCCGCGGGCACAGCCGCGCCCAAAAATAACCGCCCGAAGGACGGGGCGCCAATTTCGTCCAGCGGAAAAAGGCCACAAAAACGGGTGGGCTATAGCCTTGGGGGGTGGGGCTGGCCAACTTCGTCCGCCGGACTTGGAATGGCGCGAGACTTTACGAGGCACCTCCGTGTGCCAAAAATTGGCCGCGGGCACAGCCGCGCCCAAAAATAACCGCCCGAAGGACGGGGCGCCAAGTTTCGTCCAGCGGAAAAAGGCCACAAAAATGGGTGGGCTATAGCCTTGGGGGGGTGGGGCTGGCCAACTTCGTTCGCCGGACTCGGAATGGCGCGAGACTTTGCAAGGCGCCACCGTGTGCCAAAAATAGGCCGCGGGCACCAGCCTCGCCCAAAAATAACCGCCCGAAGGCCGGGGCGCCAAGTTCGTCCAGCGGAAAAAGCCCACAAAATCAGGTGGGCTATAGCCTTGGGGGGTGCGGCTGGCCAACTTCGTCCGCCGGACTTGGAATGGCGCGAGACTTTACGAGGCACCTCCGTGTGCCAAAAATTGGCCGCGGGCACAGCCGCGCCCAAAAAATAACCGCCCGAAGGACGGGGCGCCAAGTTCGTCCAGCGGAAAAAGGCCACAAAAATGGGTGGGCTATAGCCTTGGGGGGTGGGGCTGGCCAACTTCGTTCGCCCGGACTCGGAATGGCGCGAGACTTTGCAAAGGCGCCACCGTGTGCCAAAAATAGGCCGCGGGCACAGCCGCGCACAAAAATAACTGCCCGAAGGCCGGGGGCGCCAAGTTCGTCCAGCGGAAAAAGCCACAAAAACGGGTGGGCTATAGCCTTGGGGGGTGGGGCTGACCAACTTCGTTCGCCGGACTCGGAATGGCGCGAGACTTTGCGAGGCGCCTCCGTGTGCCAAAAATTGGCGCGGGCACAGCCGCGCCAAAAATAACAGCCCGACGGCCGGGGCGCCAAGTTCATCCAGCGGAAAAAAGGCCACAAAAAACGGGGTGGGCTATAGCCTTGGGGGGTGGGGCTGGCCAACTTCGTTCGCCGGACTCGGAATGGCGTGAGACTTTGCGAGGCGCCTTCGTGTGCCAAAAATAGGCCGCGGGCATAGCTGCGCCCAAAAATAACAGCCCGAAGGCCGGGGCGCCAAGTTCATCCAGCGGAAAAAGCCCACAAAAATGGGTGGGCTATAGCCTTGGGGGGTGGGGCTGGCCAACTTCGTCCGCCGGACTCGGAATGGCGCGAGACTTTGCGAGGCGCCACCGTGTGCCAAAAAATAGGCCGCGGGTACAGCCGCGCCCAAAAATAACCGCCCGAAGGGCCGGGGCGCCAAGTTCGTGCAGGGAAAAAAGCCCACAAAAACGGGTGGGCTATAGCCTCGGGGGGTGGGGCTGGCCAACTTCGTCCCGCCGGAATTGGAATGGCGCGAGACATTACGAGGCGCCTCCGTGTGCCAAAAATTGGGCCCCGGGAACAGCCGCGCCGAAAAATAACCGCCCGAAGGCCGGGGCGCCAAGTTCGTCCAGCGGAAAAAAGCCCACAAAAACGGGTGGGCTATAGCCTCGGGGGGGTGGGGCTGGCCAACTTCGTACGCCGGAATTGGAATGGCGCGAGACATTACGAGGCGCCTCCGTGTGCCAAAAATTGGCCCCGGGCACAGCCGCGCCCAAAAATAACCACCCGAAGGCCGGGGCGCCAAGTTCGTCCAGCGGAAAAAGGCCACAAAAACGGTGTGGGCTATAGCCTTGGGGGGTGGGGCTGGCCAACTTCGTTCGCCGGACTCGGAATGGCGTGAGACTTTGCGAGGCGCCTTCGTGTGCCAAAAATAGGCCGCGGGCATAGCTGCGCCCAAAAATAACAGCCCGAAGGCCGGGGGCGCCAAGTTCATCCAGCGGAAAAAGCCCACAAAAATGGGTGGGCTATAGCCTTGGGGGGGTGGGGGCTGGCCAACTTCGTCCGCCGGACTCGGAAATGGCGCGAGACTTTGCGAGGGCGCCACCGTGTGCCAAAAATAGGCCGCGGGTACAGCCGCGCCCAAAAATAAACCGCCCGAAGGCCGGGGGCGCCAAGTTCGTGCAGGGAAAAAGCCCACAAAAACGGGTGGGCTATAGCCTCGGGGGGGGTGGGGCTGGCCAACTTCGTACGCCGGAATTGGAATGGCGCGAGACATTACGAGGCGCCTCCGTGTGCCAAAAATTGGCCCCGGGCACAGCCGCGCCCAAAAATAACCACCCGAAGGCCGGGGCGCCAAGTTCGTCCAGCGGAAAAAGGCCACAAAAACGGGTGGGCTATAGCCTTGGGGGGGTGGGGCTGGCCAACTTCGTTCGCCGGACTCGGAATGGCGCGAGACTTTGCGAGGCGCCACCGTGTGCCAAAAATAGGCCCGCGGGACACAGCCGCACCCAAAAATAACCGCCCGACGGCCGGGGGCGCTAAGTTCGTCCAGCGGAAAAAGCGCACAAAAACGGGGGGGGCTATAGCCTTGGGGGGTGGGGCTGGCCAACTTCGTTCGCCGGACTTGGAATGGCGCGAGACTTTACGAGGCGCCTCCGTTGTGCCAAGAAACGGCCGCGGGCATAGCCGCGCCCAAAAATAACCGCCGAAGGCCGGGGCGCCAAGTTCGTTCCAGCGGAAAAAGGCCACAAAAGCGGGTGGGCTATAGCCTTGGGGGGTCGGGGCTGGCCAACTTCGTCCGCCGGACTCGGAATAGCGCGAGACTTTGCGAGGGCATCTCCGGGTGCCAAAAATAGGCTGCGCCCAAAAATAAGCGCCCAACGGCCAGGGCGCCAAGTTCGTCCAGCGGAAAAAGCCCGCAAAAACGGTGGGCTATAGCCTTGGGGGGGTGGGGCTGGCCAACTTTGTCCGCCGGACTCGGAATAGCGCCAGACTTTGCAAGGCACCTCTGTGTGCCAAAAATAGGCCGCGGCGACAGCCGCGCTCAAAAATAACCGCCCCGAAGGCCGGGGCGCCAAGTTCGTCCAGCGGAAAAATGCCACAAAAACTGGTGGGCTATAGCCTTGGGGGCTGGGGCTGGCCAACTTCGTCCGCCGGACTCGGAATGGTGCAAGAATTTGCGAGGCACCACCGTGTGCCAAAAATTGGCCGCGGGCACAGCCGCGCCCAAAAATAACCGCCCGAAGGCCGGGGGCGCCAAGTTAGTCCAGCGGAAAAAGGCCACAAAAACGGGTGGGCTATAGCCTTGGGGGGTGGGGCTGGCCAACTTTGTCCGCCGGACTCGGAATGCCGCGACACTTTGCGAGGTGCCTCCGTGTGCCAAAAATAGGTCGCGGGCACAGCCGCGTCAAAAAATACCCGACTGAGGGCCGGGGCGCCAAGTTCGTCCAGCGGAAAAAGGCCACAAAAACGGGTGGGCTATAGCCTAGCCTTGGGGGGTGGGGCCGGCCGACTTCGTCCGCCGGACTCGGAATGGCGCGAGACTTTGCGAGCACCTCCGTGTGCCAAAAATATGCCGCGGACACAGCCACGCCAAAAAATAACCTTCCGAAGGCCGGGGCGCCAAGTTCGTCCAGCGCAAAAAGGCCACAAAAACGGGGTGGGATATGGCCTTAGGGGGGTGGGGCCGGCCCACTTCGTCCGCCGTACTCGCAATGGCGTGAGACTTTACGAGCAGCCTCCGTGTGACAAAAATAGGCCGCGGACACAGCCGCGCCCAAAAATAACCGCCCGAAGGCCGGGGCGCCAAGCTCGTGCAGCGGAAAAAGGCCACAAAAACGGGTGGGATATGGCCTTAGGGGGTGGGGCTGGTCAACTTCGTCCGCCGGACTCGGAATGGCGCGAGACTTTGCGAGGCACCTCCGTGTGCAAAAAATAGGCTGCGGCACAGCCGCGCCCAAAAATAACCGCCCGAAGGCCGGGGCGCCAAGCTCGTGCAGCGGAAAAAGGCCACAAAAACGGGTGGGCTATAGCCTTGGGGGGTGGGGCTGGCCAACTTCATCCGCCGGACTCGGAATGGCACGAGACTTTGCGAGGCACCCACGTGTGCCAAAAATAGGCCGCGGGCACAGCCGCGCCCAAAAATACCCGACTGAGGGCCGGGGCGCCAAGTTCGTCCAGCGGAAAAAGGCCACAAAAACGGGTGGGCTATAGCCTTGGGGGGTGGGGCTGGCCAACTTCGTCCGCCGGACTCGGAATGGCGCGAGACTTTGCGAGGCGCCTCCGTGTGCCAAAAATATGCCGCGGACACAGCCACGCCAAAAAATAACCGTCCGAAGGCCGGGGCGCCAAGTTCGTCCAGCGGAAAAAGGCCACAAAAACGGGTGGGATATGGCCTTGGGGGGGTGGGGCCGGCCCCACTTCGTCCGCCGTACTCGCAATGGCGTGAGACTTTATGATCGGCCTCCGTGTGACAAAAATAGGCCGCGGACACAGCCGCGACCAAAAATAACCGGCCGAAGGCCGGGGAGCCAAGTTCGTCCAGCGGAAAAAGCCCACAAAAACGGGTGGGCTATAGGCTTGGGGGGTGGGGCTGGCCGACTTCGTCCGCCGGACTCGGAATGGGCGCGTGACTTTGTGAGGTACCTCCGTGTGCCAAAAATAGGCCGTGGCCACAGCCGTGTCCAAAAATAACGGCCCGAAGGCCGGGGCGCCAAGTTCGTCCAGCGGAAAAAGGCCACAAAAACGGGTGGGCTATAGCCTCGGGGGGTGGGGCTGGCCAACTTCGTCCGCCGGACTCGGAATGCCGTGAGACTTTACGAGGGGCCTCCGTGTGTAAAAAATAGGCCGCGGGCAAAGCCTTGCCGAAAAATAACCGCCCGAAGGCCGGGGCGCCAAGTTCGTCCAGCGGAAAAAGGCCAGAAAAACGGGTGGGCTATAGCCTTGGGGGGTGGGGCTGGCCAACTTCGTACGCCGGGCTCGGAATGCCACGAGACTTTGCGAGGGGCCTCCGTGTGCCAAAAATAGGCCGCGGGCAAAGCCGCGTCCAAAAGTAACAGCCCGAAGGCCGGGGCGCAAAGTTCGTCCAGCGGAAAAAGGCCACAAAAACGGGTGGGCTACAGGCTTGGGGGGTGGGGCTAGCCAACTTCGTCCGCCGGACTCGGAATGCCACGAGACTTTGCGAGGCGCCTCCGTGTGCCAAAAATAAGACAAGGGCACAGCCACGCCCAAAAATAACCGCCCAAAGGCCGGGGCGCCAAGTTCGTCCAGAGGAAAAAGCCCACAAAAACGGGTGGGCTATAGCCTTGGGGGGTGGGGCTGGCCAACTTCGTCCGCCGGAGTCGGAATGGCGTGAGACTTTGCAAGGCGCCTCCGTGTGCCAAAAATAGGCTAGGGCACAGCCGCGCCCAAAAATAACCGCCCGAAGGCCGGGGCGCCAAGTTCGTCCAGCGGAAAAAGCCCACAAAAACGGGTGGGCTATAGCCTTGGGGGGTGGGGCTGGCCAACTTCGTCCGCCGGACGCGGAATGGCGCGAGACTTTGCGAGGCGCCTCCGTGTGCAAAACATAGGCCGCGGGCAGAACCGCGCCCAAAAATAACAGCCCGAAGGGCGGGGCGCCAAGTTCGTCCAGCGGAAAAAGCCCAAAAAAACGGGTTGGCTATAGCCTTGGGGGGTGGGGCTGGCCAACTTCGTCCGCCGGAGTCGGAATGGCGCGAGACTTTGCAAGGCGCCTCCGTGTGTGAAAAATAGGCTAGGGCGCAGCCGCACCCAAAAATAACCGCCCGAAGGCCGGGGCGCCAAGTTCGTCCAGCGGAAAAAGCCCACAAAAACGGGTGGGCTATAGCCTTGGGGGGTGGGGCTGGCCAACTTCGTCCGCCGGACTCGGAATGGCGCGAGATTTTGCGAAGCGCCTCCATGTGCAAAAAATAGGCCACGGCAGAGCCGCGCCCAAAAATAACCGCCCGAAGGGCGGGGGCGCCAAGTTCGTCCAGCGGAAAAAGCCCAAAAAAAACGGGTTGGCTATAGCCTTGGGGGGTGGGGCAGGCCAACTTCGTCCGCCGGAGTCGGAATGGCGCGAGACTTTGCGTGGTGCCTCCGTGTGCCAAAAATAGGCAAGGGCACAGCCTCCCCCAAAAATAACCGCCCGAAGGCCGGGGCGCCAAGTTCGTCCAGCGGAAAAAGCCCACAAAAACGGGTGGGCTATAGCCTTGGGGGGTGGGGCTGGCCAAGTTCTTCCGCCGGACTCGGAATGGCGCGAGACTTTGCGAGGCACCTCCGTCTGCCAAAAATAGGCCGCGGGCACAGCCGCGCCCAAAAATAACCGCCCGAAGGCTGGGGCGCCAAGTTCGTCCAGCGGAAAAAGGCCACAAAAACGGGTGGGCTATAGCCTTGGGGGGTGGGGCTTGCCAACACCGTCGACCGGACTCGGAATGGTGCAAGACTTTTCGAGGCACCTTCGTGTGCCAAAAATAGGCTGCAGGCACAGCCGCGCCCAAAAATAACCGCCCGAAGGCCGGGGCGCCAAGTTCGTCCAGCGAAAAAAGGCCTCAAAAATGGGTGGGCTATAGCCTTGGGGGGTGGGGCTGGCCAACTTCGTCCGCCGGACTCGGAATGGCGCGAGACTTTGCGAGGCACCTCCGTGTGACGAAAATAGGCCGCGGGCGCAGCCGGGCCAAAAAATAACCGCCCGAAGGCCGGGGTGCCAAGTTCGTCAAGCGGAAAAAGGCCACAAACACGGGTGGGCTATAGCCTTGGGGGGTGGGGCTGTCCAACTTCATCCGCCGGACTCGGAATGGCGCGAGACTTTGCAAGGAGCCTCCGTGTGCCAAAAATAGGCTGCGGGAACAGCCGCGCTAAAAAATAACCACCCGAAGGCCGGGGCGCCAAGTTCGTCCAGCGGAAAAAGGCCACAAAAACGGGTGGGCTATAGCCTTGGGGGGGTGGGGCTGGCCAACTTCGTCCGCCGGACTCGGAATAGTGGGAGACTTTGCGAGGCACCTCCGTGTGCCAAAAATAGGCCGCGGACGCAGCCGCGCCCAAAAATAACTGCCCGAAGACCGGCGCGCCAAGTTCGTCCAGCGAAAAAAGGCCTCAAAAATGGGTGGGCTATAGCCTTGGGGGGTGGGGCTGGCCGACTTCTTCCGCCGGACTCGGAATGGCACGAGACTTTACGTGGCGCCTCCGTGTGCCAAAAATAGGCTGCGGGCACAGCCGCGCCCAAAAATAACCGCCCGAAGGCTGGGGCGCCAAGTTCGTCCAGCGGAAAAAGGCCACAAAAACGGGTGGGCTATAGGCTTGGGGGGTGGGGCTGGCCGACTTCGTCCGCCGGACTCGGAATGGCGTGAGACTTTGCGAGGCACCTCCGTGTGCCAAAAATAGGGTGCGGGCACAGCCACATCCAAAAATAACCGCCCGAAGTCCGGGGCGCCAAGTTCGTCCAGCGCAAAAAGCCCACAAAAACGGGTGGGCTATAGCGTTGGGGGGTGGGGCTGGCCAACTTCGTCCGTCGGACTCGGAATGAAGCGAGACTTTGCGAGGCGCCTCCGTATGCCAAAAATAGGCCGCGGGCGCAGCCGCATCCAAAAATAACCACCCGAAGGCCGGGGCGCCAATTTCGTCCAGCTGAAAAAGGCCACAAAAACGGGTGGGCTAAAGCCTTAGCGGGTGGGGCTGGCCAACTTCGTCCGCCGGACTCGGAATGGCGCGAGACTTTGAGAGGCAGCTCCGTGTGCCAAAAATAGGCCGCGGGCACAGCCGTACCCAAAAATAACCGCCCGAAGGACGGGGAGCCAAGTTCGTCCAGCGGAAAAAGGCCACAAAAACGTGTGGGCTATAGCCTTGGGTGGTGGGGCTGGCCAACTTCGTCCGCCGGACTCGGAATAGTACGAAACTTTGCGAGGCACCTCCGTGTGCCAAAAATAGGCCACGGACGCAGCCGCGCCCAAAAATAACTGCCCGAAGGCCGGGGCGCCAAGTTCGTCCAGCGGAAAAAGGCCACAAAAACGGGTGGGCTATAGGCTTGGGGGGTGGGGCTGGCCGACTTCGTCCGCCGGACTCGGAATGGCACGAGTCTTTACGAGGCGCCTCCGTGTGCCAAAAATAGGGTGCGGGCACAGCCACGTCCAAAAATAACCGCCCGAAGGCCGGGGCGCCAAGTTTGTCCAGCGGAAAAAGGCCACAAAAACGGGTGGGCTATAGCCTTGGGGGGCGGGGCTGGCGAACTTCGTCCGCCGGACTCGGAATGGCGCGAGACTTTGCGAGGCGCCTCCGTGTGCAAAAAATAGGCCGCGGGCACAGCCGCACCCTAAAAGAACTGCACGAAGGCCGGGACGCCAAGTTCGTCCAGCGCAAAAAGCCCACAAAAACGGGTGGGCTATAGCCTTGGGGGGTGGGGCTGGACAACTTCGTCCGCCGGACTGGGAATGAAGCGAGACTTTGCGAGGCACCTCCGTATGCCAAAAATAAGCCGCGGGCGCAGCCGCGTCCAAAGATAACCGCCCGAAGGCCGGGGCACTAAGTTCGTCCAGCTGAAAAAGGCCACAAAAACGGGTGGGCTATAGCCTTGGCGGGTGGGGCTGGCCAACTTCGTCCGCCGGACTCGGAATGGCGCGAGACTTTGAGAGGCATCTCCGTGTGCCAAAAATAGGCCGCGGGCACAGCCGTGCCCAAAAATAACCGCCCGAAGCCCGGGGCGCCAAGTTCGTCCAGCGGAAAAAGCCCACAAAAACGGGTGGGCTATAGCCTTGGGGGGTGGGGCGGGCCAACTTCGTCCGCCGTTCTCGGAATGGCGCGAGACTTTACGAGGCACCTCTGTGTGCCAAAAATAGGACGCGGGCACAGCGGCTCCCAAAAATAACCGCCCGAAGGCCGGGGCGCTAAGTTCGTCCAGCGGAAAAAGGCCACAAAAACGGGTGGGCTGTAGGCTTGGGGGGTGGGGCTGGCCGACTTCGTCCGCCGGACTCGGAATGGCGCGAGACTTTTTGAGGCACCTCCGTGTGCCAAAAATAGGGTGCGGGCACAGCCACATCCAAAAATAACCGCCCGAAGTCCGGGGCGCCAAGTTCGTCCAGCGCAAAAAGCCCACAAAAACGGGTGGGCTATAGCCTTGGGGGGTGGGGCTGGCCAACGTCGTCCGTCGGACTAGGAATGAAGCGAGACTTTGCAAGTCGCCTCCGTATGCCAAAAATAGGCCGCGGGCGCACCCGCGTCCAAAAATAACCGCCCGAAGGCCGGGGCGCCAAGTTCGTCCAGCTGAAAATGGCCACAAAAACGGGTGGGCTATAGCCTTGGCGGGTGGGGCTGGCCAACTTCGTCCGCCGGACTCGGAATAGCTCGAGACTTTGAGAGGCAGCTCCGTGTGCCAAAAATAGGCCGCGGGCACAGCCGCGCCCAAAATAACCGCCCAAAGCCCGGGGCGCCAAGTTCGTCCAGCGGAAAAAGCCCACAAAAACGGGTGGGCTATAGCCTTGGGGGGTGGGGCTGGCCAACTTCGTCCGCCGGACTCGGAATAGTGCGAGACTTTGCGAGGCACCTCCGTGTGCCAAAAATAGGCCGCGGACGCAGCCGCGCCCAAAAATAACTGCCCGAAGGCCGGGGCGCCAAGTTCGTCCAGCGGAAAAGCCACAAAAACGGGTGGCCTATAGGCTTGGGGGGTGGGGCTGGCCGACTTCGTCCGCCGGACTCGGAATGGCACGAGACTTTACGAGGCGCCTCCGTGTGCCAAAAATAGGGTGCGGGCACAGCCACGTCCAAAAATAACCGCCCGAACGCCGGGGCGCCAAGTTTGTCCAGCGGAAAAAGGCCACAAAAACGGGTGGGCTATAGCCTTGGGGGGCGGGACTGGCGAACTTCGTCCGCCGGACTCGGAATGGCGCGAGACTTTGCGAGGCGCCTCCGTGTGCAAAAAATAGGCCGCGGGCACAGCCGCGCCCTAAAATAACCGCACGAAGGCCAGGACGCCAAGTTCGTCCAGCGCAAAAAGCCCACAAAAACGGGTGGGCTATAGCCTTGGGGGGTGGGGCTGGCCAACTTCGTCCGCCGGACTGGGAATGAAGCGAGACTTTGCGAGGCGCCTCCGTATGCCAAAAAAAAGCCGCGGCCGCAGCCGCGTCCAAAGATAACCGCCCGAAGGCCGGGGCGCCAAGTTCGTCCAGCTGAAAAAGGCCACAAAAACGGGTGGCCTATAGCCTTGGCGGGTGGGGCTGGCCAACTTCGTCCGCCGGACTCGGAATGGCGCGAGACTTTGAGAGGCATCTCCGTGTGCCAAAAATAGGCCGCGGGCACAGCCGCTCCCAAAAATAACTGCCCGAAGGCCGGGGCGCCAAGTTCGTCCAGCGGAAAAAGCCCACAAAAACGGGTGGGCTATAGCCTTGGGGGGTGGGGCGGGCCAACTTCGTCCGCCGGACTCGGAATGGCGCGAGACTTTACGAGGCACCTCTGTGTGTCAAAAATAGGCCGCGGGCACAGCGGCTCCCAAAAATAACCGCCCGAAGGCCGGGGCGCCAAGTTCGTCCAGCGGAAAAAGGCCACAAAAACGGGTGGGCTATAGGCTTGGGGGGTGGGGCGGGCCAACTTCGTCCGCCGGACTCGGAATGGCGCGAGACTTTGCGAGGCATGTCCGTGTGCCAAAAATAGGCTGCGGGCACAGCCGCGCCCAAAAATAACCTCCCGAAGGCCGGGGCGCCAAGTTCGTCCAGTGGAAAAAGGCCCCAAAAACGGGTGGGCTATAGCCTTGGCGGGTGGGCCTGGCCAACTTCGTCCGCCGGACTCGGAATGGCGCGAGACTTTGAGAGGCAGCTCCGTGTGCCAAAAATAGGCCGAGGGCACAGCCGCGCCCAAAAATAACCACCCGAAGGCCGGGGCGCCAAGTTCGTCCAGCGGAAAAAGCACACAAAAACGGGTGATCTATAGCCTTGGGGGGTGGGGCTGGCAAACTTCGTCCGCCGGACTCGGAATGGCGCGAGACTTTGCGAGGCGCTTCCGTGTGCCAAAAATAGGCCGCAGACGTAGCCGCGCCCAAAAATTACCGCCCGACGGCCGGGGCGCCAAGTTCGCCCAGCGGAAAAAGCCCACAAAAACGGGTGGGCTATAGCCTTGGGGGGTGGGGCTGGCCAACTTCGTCCGCCGGACTCGGAATGGCGCGAGACTTTGCGAGGCATGTCCGTGTGCCAAAAATAGGCTGCGGGCACAGCCGCGCCCAAAAATAACCTCCCGAAGGCCGGGGCGCCAAGTTCGTCCAGTGGAAAAAGGCCCCAAAAACGGGTGGGCTATAGCCTTGGGGAGTGGGGCTGGCCAACTTCATCCGCTGGACTCGGAATGGCGTGAAACTTTGCGAGGCGCCTCCGTGTGCCAAAAATAGGCCACGGGCACAGCCGCGCCCAAAAATAACAGCCCGAAGGCCGGGGCGCCAAGTTCGTCCAGCGGAAAAAGCCCACAAAAACGGGTGGGCTATAGCCTTGGGGGGTGGGGCTGGGCAACTTCGTCCGCCGGACTCGGAATGGCGCGAGACTTTGTGAGGCCCCTCTGTGTGCCAAAAATAGGCCACAGGCACAGCCGCGTCCAAAAATAACCGCCCGAAAGTTGGGGCGCCAAGTTCGTCCAGCGGAAAAAGGCCACAAAAACGGGTGGGCTATAGCCTTGGGGGGTGGGGCTGGCCCACTTCGTCCGCCGGACTCGGAATGGCGCGAGACTTTGCGAGGCGCCTCCGTGTGCCAAAAATAGGCTTCGCGCACAGCCGCGCCCAAAAATAACCGACCGAAGGCCGGGGCGCCAAGTTCGTCCAGCGCAAAAAGCCCACAAAAACGGGTGGGGTATAGCCTTGCGGGGTGGGGCTGGCCAACTTCGTCCGTCGGACTCGGAATGAAGCGAGACTTTGCGAGGCACCTCCGTATGCCAAAAATAGGCCGCGGACGCAGCCGTGTCCAAAAATAACCGCCCGAAGGCCGGGGCGCCAAGTTCGTCCAGCTGAAAAAGGCCACAAAAACGGGTGGGCTATAGCCTTGGCGGGTAGGCCTGGCCAACTTCGTCCGCCGGACTCGGAATGGCGCGAGACTTTGAGAGGCAGCTCCGTGTGCCAAAAATAGGCCGAGGGCACAGCCGCGCCCAAAAATAACCACCCGAAGGCCGGGGCGCCAAGTTCGTCCAGCGGAAAAAGCACACAAAAACGGGTGATCTATAGCCTTGGGGGGTGGGGCGGGCAAACTTCGTCCGCCGGACTCGGAATGGCGCGAGACTTTGCGAGGCGCTTCCGTGTGCCAAAAATAGGCCGCAGACGTAGCCGCGCCCAAAAATTACCGCCCGACGGCCGGGGCGCCAAGTTCGCCCAGCGGAAAAAGCCCACAAAAACGGGTGGGCTATAGCCTTGGGGGGTGGGGCTGGCCAACTTCGTCCGCCGGACTCGGAATGGCGCGAGACTTTGCGAGGCATGTCCGTGTGCCAAAAATAGGCTGCGGGCACAGCCGCGCCCAAAAATAACCTCCCGAAGGCCGGGGCGCCAAGTTCGTCCAGTGGAAAAAGGCCCCAAAAACGGGTGGGCTATAGCCTTGGGGGGTGGGGCTGGCCAACTTCATCCGCTGGACTCGGAATGGCGTGAAACTTTGCGAGGCGCCTCCGTGTGCCAAAAATAGGCCACGGGCACAGCCGCGCCCAAAAATAACCCCCCGAAGGCCGGGGTGCCAAGTTCGTCCGGCGGAAAATGGCCACAAAAACGGGTGGGCTATAGCCTTGGGGGGGTGGGGCTGGGCAACTTCGTCCGCCGGACTCGAAATGGCGCGAGACTTTGTGAGGCCCCTCTGTGTGCCAAAAATAGGCCGCAGGCACAGCCGCGCCCAAAAATAACCGCCCGAAAGTTGGGGCGCCAAGTTCGTCCAGCGGAAAAAGGCCACAAAAACGGGTGGGCTATAGCCTTGGGGGGTGGGGCTGGCCCACTTCGTCCGCCGGACTCGGAATGGCGCGAGGCTTTCCGAGGCCCCTCCGTGTGCCAAAAATAGGCCGCGGGCACAGCCGCGCCCAAAAATAACCGCTCGAAGGCCGGGGCGCCAAGTTCGTCAAGCGGAAAAAGCCCACAAAAACGGGTGGGCTGTAGCCTTGGGGGGTGGGGCTGGGTAACTTCGTCCGCCGGACTCGGAATGGCGCGAGACTTTGCGAGGCCCCTCCGTGTGCCAAAAATAGGCCGCGGGCACAGCAGCGCCCAAAAATAACAGCCCGAAGGTTGGGGCGCCAAGTTCGTCCATCGGAAAAAGGCCACAAAAACGGGTGGGCTATAGCCTTGGGGGGTGGGGCTGGCCAACTTCGTCCGCCGGACTCGGAATGGCTCGAGACTTTACGAGGCGCCTCCGTGTGCCAAAAATAGGCGGCGGGGACAGCCGCGCTCAAAAATAACCGCCCGAAGGCCGGGACGCCAAGTTCGTCCAGCGGAAAAAGGCCACAAAAACGGGTGGGCTATAGCCTTGGGGGGTGGGGCTGGCAAACTTCGTCCGCTGGACTCGGAATGGCGCGAAACTTTGCGAGGCGCCTCTGTGTGCCAAAAATAGGCCACGGGCACAGCCGCGCCCAAAAATAACCGCCCGAAGGCCGCGGCGCCAAGTTCGTGCAGCGGAAAAACCCCACAAAAACGGGTGGGCTACAGCCTTGGGGGGGTGGGGATGGCCGACTTCGTCCGCCGGTCTCCGAATGGCGCGAGACTTTGCGCGGTGCTTCCGTGTGCCAAAAATTGGCCGCTGGCACAGCCACTACCAAAAATAACAGCCCGAAGGCCGGGGCGCCAAGTTCGTCAAGCGGAAAAAGCCCACAAAAACGGGTGGGCTGTAGCCTTGGGGGGTGGGGCTGGGTAACTTCGTCCGCCGGACTCGGAATGGCGCGAGACTTTGCGAGGCCCCTCCGTGTGCCAAAAATAGGCCGCGGGCACAGTAGCACCCAAAAATAACCGCCCGAAGGTTGGGGCGCCAAGTTCGTCCATCGGAAAAAGGCCACAAAAACGGGTGGGTTATAGCCTTGGGGGGTGGGGCTGGCCCACTTCGTCCGCCGGACTCGGAATGGCGCGAGACTTTACGAGGCCCCTCCGTGTGCCAAAAATAGGCCGCGGGCACAGCCGCGCCCAAAAATAACCCCCCAAGGGCGGGGCGCCAAGTTTGTCCAGTGGAAAACGGTCACAAAAACGGGTGGGCTGTAGCCTTGGGGGGTGGGGCCGTCCAACTTCGTCGGCCGCACTCGGAATGGCGCGAGACTTTGCGAGGCGCTGCCGTGTGCCAAAAATAGGCCGCGGGCACTGCCGCGCCCAAAAATAACCGCCCGAAGGTTGGGGCGCCAAGTTCATCCAGCGGAAAAAGGCCACAAAAACGGGTGGGCTACAGCCTTGGGTGGTGGGGCTGGCCAACTTCGTCCGCCGGACTCGGAATGGCGCGAGACCTTGCGAGGTGCCTCCGTGTGCCAAAAATAAGCGGCGGGGACAGCCGCGCCCAAAAATAACCCCCCGAAGGCCGGAGCGCCAAGTTCGTCCATCGGAAAAAAACCAAAAAAACGGGTGGGCTATAGCCTTGGGGGGTGGGGCTGGCCAACATCGTCCGCCGGACTCGGAATGGCGCGAGACTTTGCGAGGCATGTCCGTGTGCCAAAAATAGGCTGCGGGCACAGCCGCGCCCAAAAATAACCTCCCGAAGGCCGGGGCGCCAAGTTCGTCCAGTGGAAAAAGGCCCCAAAAACGGGTGGGCTATAGCCTTGGGGAGTGGGGCTGGCCAACTTCATCCGCTGGACTCGGAATGGCGTGAAACTTTGCGAGGCGCCTCCGTGTGCCAAAAATAGGCCACGGGCACAGCCGCGCCCAAAAATAACAGCCCGAAGGCCGGGGCGCCAAGTTCGTCCAGCGGAAAAAGCCCACAAAAACGGGTGGGCTATAGCCTTGGGGGGTGGGGCTGGGCAACTTCGTCCGCCGGACTCGGAATGGCGCGAGACTTTGTGAGGCCCCTCTGTGTGCCAAAAATAGGCCACAGGCACAGCCGCGTCCAAAAATAACCGCCCGAAAGTTGGGGCGCCAAGTTCGTCCAGCGGAAAAAGGCCACAAAAACGGGTGGGCTATAGCCTTGGGGGGTGGGGCTGGCCCACTTCGTCCGCCGGACTCGGAATGGCGCGAGACTTTGCGAGGCGCCTCCGTGTGCCAAAAATAGGCTTCGCGCACAGCCGCGCCCAAAAATAACCGACCGAAGGCCGGGGCGCCAAGTTCGTCCAGCGCAAAAAGCCCACAAAAACGGGTGGGGTATAGCCTTGCGGGGTGGGGCTGGCCAACTTCGTCCGTCGGACTCGGAATGAAGCGAGACTTTGCGAGGCACCTCCGTATGCCAAAAATAGGCCGCGGACGCAGCCGTGTCCAAAAATAACCGCCCGAAGGCCGGGGCGCCAAGTTCGTCCAGCTGAAAAAGGCCACAAAAACGGGTGGGCTATAGCCTTGGCGGGTGGGCCTGGCCAACTTCGTCCGCCGGACTCGGAATGGCGCGAGACTTTGAGAGGCAGCTCCGTGTGCCAAAAATAGGCCGAGGGCACAGCCGCGCCCAAAAATAACCACCCGAAGGCCGGGGCGCCAAGTTCGTCCAGCGGAAAAAGCACACAAAAACGGGTGATCTATAGCCTTGGGGGGTGGGGCGGGCAAACTTCGTCCGCCGGACTCGGAATGGCGCGAGACTTTGCGAGGCGCTTCCGTGTGCCAAAAATAGGCCGCAGACGTAGCCGCGCCCAAAAATTACCGCCCGACGGCCGGGGCGCCAAGTTCGCCCAGCGGAAAAAGCCCACAAAAACGGGTGGGCTATAGCCTTGGGGGGTGGGGCTGGCCAACTTCGTCCGCCGGACTCGGAATGGCGCGAGACTTTGCGAGGCATGTCCGTGTGCCAAAAATAGGCTGCGGGCACAGCCGCACCCAAAAATAACCTCCCGAAGGCCGGGGCGCCAAGTTCGTCCAGTGGAAAAAGGCCCCAAAAACGGGTGGGCTATAGCCTTGGGGGGTGGGGCTGGCCAACTTCATCCGCTGGACTCGGAATGGCGTGAAACTTTGCGAGGCGCCTCCGTGTGCCAAAAATAGGCCACGGGCACAGCCGCGCCCAAAAATAACCCCCCGAAGGCCGGGGTGCCAAGTTCGTCCGGCGGAAAATGGCCACAAAAACGGGTGGGCTATAGCCTTGGGGGGTGGGGCTGGGCAACTTCGTCCGCCGGACTCGAAATGGCGCGAGACTTTGTGAGGCCCCTCTGTGTGCCAAAAATAGGCCGCAGGCACAGCCGCGCCCAAAAATAACCGCCCGAAAGTTGGGGCGCCAAGTTCGTCCAGCGGAAAAAGGCCACAAAAACGGGTGGGCTATAGCCTTGGGGGGTGGGGCTGGCCCACTTCGTCCGCCGGACTCGGAATGGCGCGAGGCTTTCCGAGGCCCCTCCGTGTGCCAAAAATAGGCCGCGGGCACAGCCGCGCCCAAAAATAACCGCTCGAAGGCCGGGGCGCCAAGTTCGTCAAGCGGAAAAAGCCCACAAAAACGGGTGGGCTGTAGCCTTGGGGGGTGGGGCTGGGTAACTTCGTCCGCCGGACTCGGAATGGCGCGAGACTTTGCGAGGCCCCTCCGTGTGCCAAAAATAGGCCGCGGGCACAGCAGCGCCCAAAAATAACAGCCCGAAGGTTGGGGCGCCAAGTTCGTCCATCGGAAAAAGGCCACAAAAACGGGTGGGCTATAGCCTTGGGGGGTGGGGCTGGCCAACTTCGTCCGCCGGACTCGGAATGGCTCGAGACTTTACGAGGCGCCTCCGTGTGCCAAAAATAGGCGGCGGGGACAGCCGCGCTCAAAAATAACCGCCCGAAGGCCGGGACGCCAAGTTCGTCCAGCGGAAAAAGGCCACAAAAACGGGTGGGCTATAGCCTTGGGGGGTGGGGCTGGCAAACTTCGTCCGCTGGACTCGGAATGGCGCGAAACTTTGCGAGGCGCCTCTGTGTGCCAAAAATAGGCCACGGGCACAGCCGCGCCCAAAAATAACCGCCCGAAGGCCGCGGCGCCAAGTTCGTGCAGCGGAAAAACCCCACAAAAACGGGTGGGCTACAGCCTTGGGGGGTGGGGATGGCCGACTTCGTCCGCCGGTCTCCGAATGGCGCGAGACTTTGCGCGGTGCTTCCGTGTGCCAAAAATTGGCCGCTGGCACAGCCACTACCAAAAATAACAGCCCGAAGGCCGGGGCGCCAAGTTCGTCAAGCGGAAAAAGCCCACAAAAACGGGTGGGCTGTAGCCTTGGGGGGTGGGGCTGGGTAACTTCGTCCGCCGGACTCGGAATGGCGCGAGACTTTGCGAGGCCCCTCCGTGTGCCAAAAATAGGCCGCGGGCACAGTAGCACCCAAAAATAACTGCCCGAAGGTTGGGGCGCCAAGTTCGTCCATCGGAAAAAGGCCACAAAAACGGGTGGGTTATAGCCTTGGGGGGTGGGGCTGGCCCACTTCGTCCGCCGGACTCGGAATGCCGCGTGACTTTGCGAGGGTCCCCCGTGTGCCAAAAATAGGCCGTGGACAAAGCCGCGCCCAAAAATAACAGCCCGAAGGCCGGGGCGCCAAGTTCGTCCAGCGGAAAAAGGCCACAAAAACGGGTGGGCTATAGCCTTGGGGGGTGGGGCCGTCCAACTTCATCCACCGGACTCGGAATGCCGCGAGACTTTGCGAGGGTCCTCCATGTGCCAAAAATAGGCCGCGGGCAAAGCCGGGCCCAAAAATAACAGCCCGAAGGCCGGGGCGCCAAGTTCGTCCGGCGGAAAAATGCCACAAAAACAGGTGGGCTATAGCCTTGGGGGGTGGGGCTGGCCCACTTCGTCCGCCGGACTTGGAATGCCGCGAGACTTTGCGAGGGGCCTCCGTGTGCCAAAAATAGGCCACGGGCAAAGCCACGCCCAAAAATAACAGCCCGAAGGCCGGGGCGCCAAGTTCGTCCAGCGGAAAAAGGCCACAAAAACGGGTGGGCTATAGCCTTGGGGGGTGGGGCTGGACCACTTCGTCCGCCGGACTCGGAATGCCGCCAGACTTTGCGAGGGGCCTCCGTGTGCCAAAAATAGGCCGCTGGCAAAGCCGCGCCCAAAAATAACAGCCCGAAGGCCGGGGCGCCAAGTTCGTCCAGCGGAAAAAGGCCACAAAAACGGGTGGGCTACACCCTCGGGGGGTGGGGCTGGCCCACTTCGTCCACCGGACTCGGAATGCCGCGAGACTTTGTGAGGGTCCTCCGTGTGCCAAAAATAGGCCGCGGGCAAAGCCGCGCCCAAAAATAACAGCCGGAAGGCCGGGGCGCCAAGTTCGTCCAGCGGAAAAAGGACACAAAAGCGGGTGGGCTATAGCCTTGGGGGGTGGGGCTGGCCCACTTCGTCCGCCGGACTCGGAATGCCGCCAGACTTTGTGAGGGGCCTCCGTGTGCCAAAAATAGGCTGCTGGCAAAGCCGCGCCCAAAAATAACAGCCCGAAGGCCGGGGCGCCAAGTTCGTCCAGCGGAAAAAGGCCACAAAAACGGGTGGGCTATAGCTTTGGGGGGGGGGGGGGGGCTGGCCAACTTCATCCGCCGGACTCGGAATGCCGCCAGACGTTGCGAGGGGCCTCCGTGTGCCAAAAATAGGCCGCTGGTACAGCCGCACCCAAAAATAACCGCCCGAAGGCCGGGGCGCCACGTTCGTCCTGCGGAAAAAGGCCACAAAAACGGGTGGGCTATAGCTTTGGGGGGGGGGGGGGGGGCTGGCCAACTTCATCCGCCGGACTCGGAATGCCGCCAGACTTTGCGAGGGGCCTCCGTGTGCCAAAAATAGGCCGCTGGTACAGCCGCACCCAAAAATAACCGCCCGAAGGCCGGGGCGCCACGTTCGTCCTGCGGAAAAAGGCCACAAAAACGGGTGGGCTATAGCCTTGGGGGGTGGGGCAGGCCAACTTCGTCCGCCGGACTCGGAATGCCGCGAGACTTTGCGAGGGGCCTCCGTGTGCCAAAAATATACCGCGGGCAAAGCCGCGCCCAAAAATAACCGCCCGAAGGCCGGGGCGCCAAGTTCGTCCAGCGGAAAAAGGCCACAAAAACGGGTGGGCTATAGCCTTGGGGGGTGGGGCTGGCCAACTTCATCCACCGGACTCGGAATGCCGCGTGACTTTGCGAGGGTCCCCCGTGTGCCAAAAATAGGCCGTGGACAAAGCCGCGCCCAAAAATAACAGCCCGAAGGCCGGGGCGCCAAGTTCGTCCAGCGGAAAAAGGCCACAAAAACGGGTGGGCTATAGCCTTGGGGGGTGGGGCTGGCCAACTTCATCCACCGGACTCGGAATGCCGCGAGACTTTGCGAGGGTCCTCCATGTGCCAAAAATAGGCCGCGGGCAAAGCCGGGCCCAAAAATAACAGCCCGAAGGTCGGGGCGCCAAGTTCGTCCGGCGGAAAAATGCCACAAAAACAGGTGGGCTATAGCCTTGGGGGGTGGGGCTGGCCCACTTCGTCCGCCGGACTTGGAATGCCGCGAGACTTTGCGAGGGGCCTCCGTGTGCCAAAAATAGGCCACGGGCAAAGCCACGCCCAAAAATAACAGCCCGAAGGCCGGGGCGCCAAGTTCGTCCAGCGGAAAAAGGCCACAAAAACGGGTGGGCTATAGCCTTGGGGGGTGGGGCTGGACCACTTCGTCCGCCGGACTCGGAATGCCGCCAGACTTTGCGAGGGGCCTCCGTGTGCCAAAAATAGGCCGCTGGCAAAGCCGCGCCCAAAAATAACAGCCCGAAGGCCGGGGCGCCAAGTTCGTCCAGCGGAAAAAGGCCACAAAAACGGGTGGGCTACACCCTCGGGGGGTGGGGCTGGCCCACTTCGTCCACCGGACTCGGAATGCCGCGAGACTTTGTGAGGGTCCTCCGTGTGCCAAAAATAGGCCGCGGGCAAAGCCGCGCCCAAAAATAACAGCCGGAAGGCCGGGGCGCCAAGTTCGTCCAGCGGAAAAAGGACACAAAAGCGGGTGGGCTATAGCCTTGGGGGGTGGGGCTGGCCCACTTCGTCCGCCGGACTCGGAATGCCGCCAGACTTTGTGAGGGGCCTCCGTGTGCCAAAAATAGGCTGCTGGCAAAGCCGCCGCCAAAAATAACAGCCCGAAGGCCGGGGCGCCAAGTTCGTCCAGCGGAAAAAGGCCACAAAAACGGGTGGGCTATAGCTTTGGGGGGGGGGGGGGGGGCTGGCCAACTTCATCCGCCGGACTCGGAATGCCGCCAGACGTTGCGAGGGGCCTCCGTGTGCCAAAAATAGGCCGCTGGTACAGCCGCACCCAAAAATAACCGCCCGAAGGCCGGGGCGCCACGTTCGTCCTGCGGAAAAAGGCCACAAAAACGGGTGGGCTATAGCCTTGGGGGGTGGGGCAGGCCAACTTCGTCCGCCGGACTCGGAATGCCGCGAGACATTGCGAGGGGCCTCCGTGTGCCAAAAATATACCACGGGCAAAGCCGCGCCCAAAAATAACCGCCCGAAGGCCGGGGCGCCAACTTCGTCCAGCGGAAAAAGGCCACAAAAACGGGTGGGCTATAGCCTTGGGGGGTGGGGCTGGCCAACTTCATCCTCCGGACTCGGAATGCCGCGTGACTTTGCGAGGGTCCCCCGTGTGCCAAAAATAGGCCGTGGACAAAGCCACGCCCAAAAATAACAGCCCGAAGGCCGGGGCGCCAAGTTCGTCCAGCGGAAAAAGGCCACAAAAACGGGTGGGCTATAGCCTTGGGGGGTGGGGCTGGCCAACTTCATCCACCGGACTCGGAATGCCGCGAGACTTTGCGAGGGTCCTGCATGTGCCAAAAATAGGCCGCGGGCAAAGCCGGGCCCAAAAATAACAGCCCGAAGGCCGGGGCGCCAAGTTCGTCCGGCGGAAAAAGGCCACAAAAACGGGTGGGCTATAGCCTTGGGGGGTGGGGCTGGCCCACTACGTCCGCCGGACTTGGAATGCCGCGAGACTTTGCGAGGGGCCTCCGTGTGCCAAAAATAGGCCACGGGCAAAGCCACGCCCAAAAATAACAGCCCGAAGGCTGGGGCGCCAAGTTCGTCCAGCGGAAAAAGGCCACAAAAACGGGTGGGCTACACCCTCGGGGGGTGGGGCTGGCCCACTTCGTCCGCCCGACTCGGAATGCCGCGAGACTTTGCGAGGGTCCTCCGTGTGCCAAAAATAGGCCGCAGGCAAAGCCGCGCCGAAAAATAACATCCTGAAGGATGGGGCGCCAAGTTCGTCCATCGGAAAAAGGCCACAAAAACGGGTGGGCTACACCCTCGGGGGGTGGGGCTGGACCACTTCGTACGCCGGACTCGGAAAGGCGCGAGACTTTGCGATGGGCCTCCGTGTGCCAAAAATAGGCCATGGGCATAGCCGCGCCCAAGAATAACCGCCCGAAGGCCGGGGCGCCAAGTTCGTCCAGCGGAAAAAGGCCACAAAAGCGGGGGGGGCTATAGCCTTGGGGGGTGGGGCTGGCCCACTTCGTCCGCCGGACTCGGAATGTCGCGAGACTTTGCGTGGGGCCTCTGTATGCCAAAAATAGGCCGCGGGCAAAGCCGTACCCAAAAATAACCGCCCGAAGGCCGGGGCGCCAAGTTCGTCCAGCGGAAAAAGGCCACAAAAACGGGTGGGCTATAGCCTTGCGGGGTGGGGCTGGCCAACTTCGTCCGCCGGACTCGGAATGCCACGAGACTTTGCGAGGGGCCTCCGTGTGCCAAAAATAGGCCACGGACAAAGCCGTGCCCAAAAATAACCGCCCGAAGGCCGGGGCGCCAAGTTAGTCCAGCGGAAAAAGGCCACAAAAACGGGGTGCGCTATAGCCTTGGGGGGTGGGGCTGGCCAACTTCGTCCGCCGGTCTCGGAATGCCGCGAGACTTTACGAGGGGCGTCCGTGTGCCAAAAATAGGCTGCGGGCAAAGCCACGCCCAAAAATAACAGCCCGAAGGCCGGGGCGCCAAGTTCGTCCAGCGGAAAAAGGCCACAAAAACGGGTGGGCTATAGCCTTGGGGGATGGGGCTCGCCAACTTCATCCGCCGGACACGGAATGCCGCGAGACTTTGCGAGGTGCCTCCGTGTGCCAAAAATAGGCCGCGAGCAAAGCCGTGCCCAAAAATAACCGCCCGAAGGCCGGGGCGCCAAGTTCGTCCTCCGGACTCGGAATGCCGCGAGACTTTGCGAGGGGCCTCCATGTGCCAAAAATAGGCCGTGGGCAATGCCGTGCCCAAAAATAACCGCGCAAAGGCCGGGGCACCAAGTTCGTCCAGCGGAAAAAGGCAACAAAAACGGGTGGGCTATAGCCTTGGGGGGTGGGGCTGGCCAACTTCGTCCGCCGGACTCAGAATGCCACGAGACTTTGCGAGGGGCCTCCGTGTGCCAAAAATAGGCCGCGGGGAAAGCCGCGCCCAAAAATAACCGCCCGACGGCCGGGGCGCCAAGTTCGTCCCGCGGAAAAAGGCCACAAAAACGGGTGGGCTATAGCCTTCGGGGGTGGGGCTGGCCAACTTCGTCTGCCGGACTCGGAATGCCGCGAGACTTTGCGAGGGGCCTCCGTGTGCCAAAAATAGGCCGTGGGCAAAGCCATGCCCAAAAATAACTGCCCGAAGGCTGGGGCGCCAAGTTCGTCCAGCGGAAAAAGGCCGCAAAAACGGGTGGGCTATAGACTTCGGGGGTGGGGCTGGCCAACTTCGTCCGCCGGACTCGGAATGGCGCAAGACTTTGCGAGGCACCTCCGTGTGCCAAAAATAGGCCGCGGGGACAGAGGAGCCCAAAAATAACGGCCCGAAGGCCAGGGCGCCAAGTTCGTCCAGCGGAAAAAAGCCAAAAAAACGGGTGTGCTATAGCCTTGGGGGGTGGGGCTGGCCAACTTCGTCCGCCGGACTCGGCATGGGGCGAGTCTTTGCGAGGCACCTCCGTGTGCCAAAAATAGGCCGTGGCCACAGCCGCCCCCAAAAATAACCATCCGAAGGCCGGGGCGCCAAGTTCGTCCAGCGGAAAAAGTCCACAAAAACAGGTGGCTATAGCCTTGGGGGGTGGGGTTGGCCAACTTCATCCGCCGGACACGGAATGGCGCGAGTCTTTGTGAGGCACCTCCGTGTGCCAAAAAAAGGCCGCGGGCAAAGCCGCTCCCAAAAATAACCCACCGAAGGCCGGGGCGCGAAGTTCGTCCAGCGGAAAAAGGCCACAAAAACGGGTGGGCTATAGCCTTCGGGGGTGGGCTGGCCAACTTCGTCCGCCGGACTCGGAATACCGCGATACTGTACGAGGGGCATCCGTGTGCCAAAAATAGGCTGCGGGCAAAGCCATGCCCAAAAATAACCGCCCGAAGGCTGGGGCGCCATGTTCGTCCTGCGGAAAATGGCCACAAAAACGGGTGGGCTATAGCCTTGGGTGGTGGGGCTGGCCAACTTCGTCCGCCGGACTCGGAATGCCGCGAGACTTTGCGAGGGGCCTCTGTGTGGCAAAAATAGGCCGTGGGCAAAGCCGCGCCCAAAAATAACCGCCCGAAGGCTGGGGTGCCAAGTTCGTCCAGCAGAAAAAGGCCACAAAAACGGGTGGGCTATAGCCTTGGGGGGTGGGGCTGGCCCACTTCGTCTGCCGGACTCGGAATGCCGCGAGACTTTACGAGGGGCCTTCGTGTGCCAAAAATAACCGCCCGAAGGCCGGGGCGCCAAGTTCGTCCGGCGGAAAAAGGCCACCAAAACGGGTGGGCTATAGCCTTGGGGGGTGGGGCTGGCCAACTTCGTCCGCCGGACTCGGAATGGCGCGAGACTTCGCGAGGCGCCTTCGTGTGCCAAAAATAGGCTGCGGGCACAGCCGCGCCCAAAAATAACCGCCCGAAGGCCGGGGCGCCAAGTTCGTCCAGCGGAAAAAGCGCACAAAAACGGGTGGGCTATAGCCTTGGGGGGTGGGGCTGGCCAACTTCGTCCGCCGGACTCGGAATGGCGCGAGTCTTTGCGAGGCACCTCCGTGTGCCAAAAATAACCGCCCGAAGGCCGGGGCGCAAAGTTCGTCCTGCGGATAAAGGCCACAAAAACGGGTGGGCTATAGCCTTGGGGGGTGGGGCTGGCCAACTTCGTCCGCCGGACTCGGAATGGCGCGAGTCTTTGCGAGGCACCTCCGTGTGCCAAAAATAGGCTGCGGACACAGCCGCGCCCAAAAATAACCTCCCGAAGGCCGGGACGCCAAGTTCGTCCAGCGGAAAAAGGCCACAAAAACGGGTGGGCTATAGCCTTAGGGGGTGGGGTTTGCCAACTTCGTCCGCCGGACTCGGAATGGCGCTAGTCTTTGCGAGGCACCTCCGTGTGCCAAAAATAGACCGCTGGCACAGCCGCGCCCAAAAATAACCGCTCGAAGGCCGGGGCACCAAGTTCGTCCAGCGGAAAAAGGCCACAAAAACGGGTGGGCTATAGCCTTGGGGGGTGGGGCTGGCCAACTTCGTCCGCCGGACTCAGAATGGCGCGAGACTTTGTGAGGCACCTCCGTGTGCCAAAAATAGGCCGCGGACAAAGCCGCGCCCAAAAAAAAACCGCCCGAAGGCCGGGGCGCCAAGTTCGTCCAACGGAAAAAGGCCACAAAAACGGGTGGGCTATAGCCTTGGGGGGTGGGGCTGGCCAACTTCGTCCGCCGGACTCGGAATGGCGCGAGTCTTTGTGAGGCGCCTCCGTGTGCCAAAAGTAGGCTGCGGGCATGGCCGCGCCCAAAAATAACCTCCCGAAGGCTGGGGCGCCAAGTTCGTCCAGCGGAAAAAGCCCACAAAAACGGGTGGGCTATAGCCTTGGGGGGTGGGGCTGGCCAACTTCGTCCGCCGGACTCGGAATGGCGCGAGTCTTTGCGAGGCGCCTCCGTGTGCCAAAAATAGGCCGCGGGCACAGCTGCGCCCAAAAATAACCGCCCAAAGGCCGGGGCACCAAGTTCGTCCAGCGGAAAAAGGCCACAAAAACGGGTGGGCTATAGCCTTGGGGGGTGGGGCTGGCCAACTTCGTCCGCCGGACTCAGAATGGCGCGAGACTTTGCGAGGCACCTCCGTGTGCCAAAAATAGGCCGCGGGCAAAGCCGCACCCAAAAATAACCGCCCGAAGGCCGGGGCGCCAAGTTCGTCCAGCGGAAAAAGGCCACAAAAACGGGTGGGCTATAGCCTTGGGGGTGGGGCTGGCCAACTTCGTCCGCCGGACTCGGAATGGCGCGAGTCTTTGCGAGGCGCCTCCGTGAGCCAAAAATAGGCTGCGGGAACAGCCGCGCCCAAAAATAACCTCCCAAAGGCCGGGGCGCCAAGTTCGTCCAGCGGAAAAAGCCCACAAAAACGGGTGGGCTATAGCCTTGGGGGGTGGGGCTGGCCAACTTCGTCCGCCGGACTCGGAATGGCGCGAGTCTTTGCGAGGCACCTCCGTGTGCCAAAAATAGGCCGCGGGCACAGCCGCGCCCAAAAATAACCGCCCGAAGGCCGGGGCACCAAGTTCGTCCAGCGGAAAAAGGCCACAAAAACGGGTGGGCTATAGCCTTGGGGGGTGGGGCTGGCCCACTTCGTCCGCCGGACTCAGAATGGCGCGAGACTTTGCGAGGCACCTCCGTGTGCCAAAAATAGGCCGGGGGCAAAGCCGCACCCAAAAATAACCGCCCGAAGGCCGGGGCGCCAAGTTCGTCCAGCGGAAAAAGGCCACAAAAACGGGTGGGCTATAGCCTTGGGGGTGGGGCTGGCCAACTTCGTCCGCCGGACTCGGAATGGCGCGAGTCTTTGCGAGGCGCCTCCGTGAGCCAAAAATAGGCTGCGGGAACAGCCGCGCCCAAAAATAACCTCCCAAAGGCCGGGGCGCCAAGTTCGTCCAGCGGAAAAAGCCCACAAAAACGGGTGGGCTATAGCCTTGGGGGGTGGGGCTGGCCAACTTCGTCCGCCGGACTCGGAATGGCGCGAGTCTTTGCGAGGCACCTCCGTGTGCCAAAAATAGGCCGCGGGCACAGCCGCGCCCAAAAATAACCGCCCGAAGGCCGGGGCACCAAGTTCGTCCAGCGGAAAAAGGCCACAAAAACGGGTGGGCTATAGCCTTGGGGGGTGGGGCTGGCCCACTTCGTCCGCCGGACTCAGAATGGCGCGAGACTTTGCGAGGCACCTCCGTGTGCCAAAAATAGGCCGGGGGCAAAGCCGCACCCAAAAATAACCGCCCGAAGGCCGGGGCGCCAAGTTCGTCCAGCGGAAAAAGCCCACAAAAACGGGTGGGCTATAGCCTTGGGGGGGTGGGGCTGGCCGACTTCGTCCGCCGGACTCGGAATGGCGCGAGTCTTTGCGAGGCACCTCCGTGTGCCAAAAATAGGCCGCGGGCACAGCCGCGCCCAAAAATAACCGCCCGAAGGCCGGGGGCACCAAGTTCGTCCAGCGGAAAAAGGCCACAAAAACGGGTGGGCTATAGCCTTGGGGGGTGGGGCTGGCCCACTTCGTCCGCCGGACTCAGAATGGCGCGAGACTTTGCGAGGCACCTCCGTGTGCCAAAAATAGGCCGGGGGCAAAGCCGCACCCAAAAATAACCGCCCGAAGGCCGGGGCGCCAAGTTCGTCCAGCGGAAAAAGGCCACAAAAACGGGTGGGCTATAGCCTTGGGGGTGGGGCTGGCCAACTTCGTCCGCCGGACTCGGAATGGCGCGAGTCTTTGCGAGGCGCCTCCGTGAGCCAAAAATAGGCTGCGGGAACAGCCGCGCCCAAAAATAACCTCCCAAAGGCCGGGGCGCCAAGTTCGTCCAGCGGAAAAAGCCCACAAAAACGGGTGGGCTATAGCCTTGGGGGGTGGGGCTGGCCAACTTCGTCCGCCGGACTCAGAATGGCGCGAGACTTTGTGAGGCACCTCCGTGTGCCAAAAATAGGCCGCGGACAAAGCCGCGCCCAAAAAAAACCGCCCGAAGGCCGGGGCGCCAAGTTCGTCCAACGGAAAAAGGCCACAAAAACGGGTGGGCTATAGCCTTGGGGGGTGGGGCTGGCCAACTTCGTCCGCCGGACTCGGAATGGCGCGAGTCTTTGTGAGGCGCCTCCGTGTGCCAAAAGTAGGCTGCGGGCATGGCCGCGCCCAAAAATAACCTCCCGAAGGCTGGGGCGCCAAGTTCGTCCAGCGGAAAAAGCCCACAAAAACGGGTGGGCTATAGCCTTGGGGGGTGGGGCTGGCCAACTTCGTCCGCCGGACTCGGAATGGCGCGAGTCTTTGCGAGGCGCCTCCGTGTGCCAAAAATAGGCCGCGGGCACAGCTGCGCCCAAAAATAACCGCCCAAAGGCCGGGGCACCAAGTTCGTCCAGCGGAAAAAGGCCACAAAAACGGGTGGGCTATAGCCTTGGGGGGTGGGGCTGGCCAACTTCGTCCGCCGGACTCAGAATGGCGCGAGACTTTGCGAGGCACCTCCGTGTGCCAAAAATAGGCCGCGGGCAAAGCCGCACCCAAAAATAACCGCCCGAAGGCCGGGGCGCCAAGTTCGTCCAGCGGAAAAAGGCCACAAAAACGGGTGGGCTATAGCCTTGGGGGTGGGGCTGGCCAACTTCGTCCGCCGGACTCGGAATGGCGCGAGTCTTTGCGAGGCGCCTCCGTGAGCCAAAAATAGGCTGCGGGAACAGCCGCGCCCAAAAATAACCTCCCAAAGGCCGGGGGCGCCAAGTTCGTCCAGCGGAAAAAGCCCACAAAAACGGGTGGGCTATAGCCTTGGGGGGTGGGGCTGGCCAACTTCGTCCGCCGGACTCGGAATGGCGCGAGTCTTTGCGAGGCACCTCCGTGTGCCAAAAATAGGCCGCGGGCACAGCCGCGCCCAAAAATAACCGCCCGAAGGCCGGGGCACCAAGTTCGTCCAGCGGAAAAAGGCCACAAAAACGGGTGGGCTATAGCCTTGGGGGGTGGGGCTGGCCCACTTCGTCCGCCGGACTCAGAATGGCGCGAGACTTTGCGAGGCACCTCCGTGTGCCAAAAATAGGCCGGGGGCAAAGCCGCACCCAAAAATAACCGCCCGAAGGCCGGGGCGCCAAGTTCGTCCAGCGGAAAAAGGCCACAAAAACGGGTGGGCTATAGCCTTGGGGGTGGGGCTGGCCAACTTCGTCCGCCGGACTCGGAATGGCGCGAGTCTTTGCGAGGCGCCTCCGTGAGCCAAAAATAGGCTGCGGGAACAGCCGCGCCCAAAAATAACCTCCCAAAGGCCGGGGCGCCAAGTTCGTCCAGCGGAAAAAGCCCACAAAAACGGGTGGGCTATAGCCTTGGGGGGTGGGGCTGGCCAACTTCGTCCGCCGGACTCGGAATGGCGCGAGTCTTTGCGAGGCACCTCCGTGTGCCAAAAATAGGCCGCGGGCACAGCCGCGCCCAAAAATAACCGCCCGAAGGCCGGGGCACCAAGTTCGTCCAGCGGAAAAAGGCCACAAAAACGGGTGGGCTATAGCCTTGGGGGGTGGGGCTGGCCCACTTCGTCCGCCGGACTCAGAATGGCGCGAGACTTTGCGAGGCACCTCCGTGTGCCAAAAATAGGCCGTGGGCAAAGCCGCACCCAAAAATAACCGCCCGAAGGCCGGGGCGCCAAGTTCGTCCAGCGGAAAAAGGCCACAAAAACGGGTGGGCTATAGCCTTGGGGGTGGGGCTGGCCAACTTCGTCCGCCGGACTCGGAATGGCGCGAGTCTTTGCGAGGCGCCTCCGTGAGCCAAAAATAGGCTGCGGGAACAGCCGCGCCCAAAAATAACCTCCCAAAGGCCGGGGCGCCAAGTTCGTCCAGCGGAAAAAGCCCACAAAAACGGGTGGGCTATAGCCTTGGGGGGTGGGGCTGGCCAACTTCGTCCGCCGGACTCGGAATGGCGCGAGTCTTTGCGAGGCACCTCCGTGTGCCAAAAATAGGCCGCGGGCACAGCCGCGCCCAAAAATAACCGCCCGAAGGCCGGGGCACCAAGTTCGTCCAGCGGAAAAAGGCCACAAAAACGGGTGGGCTATAGCCTTAGGGGGTGGGGTTTGCCAACTTCGTCCGCCGGACTCGGAATGGCGCTAGTCTTTGCGAGGCACCTCCGTGTGCCAAAAATAGACCGCTGGCACAGCCGCGCCCAAAAATAACCGCTCGAAGGCCGGGG
This sequence comes from Citrus unshiu, assembly GCA_033242345.1. Taxonomy (NCBI): domain Eukaryota; kingdom Viridiplantae; phylum Streptophyta; class Magnoliopsida; order Sapindales; family Rutaceae; genus Citrus; species Citrus unshiu. Next base: position 64,320 of record BTHF01000065.1, read on the forward strand.
CACCAAGTTCGTCCAGCGGAAAAAGGCCACAAAAACGGGTGGGCTATAGCCTTGGGGGGTGGGGCTGGCCAACTTCGTCCGCCGGACTCAGAATGGCGCGAGACTTTGCGAGGCACCTCCGTGTGCCAAAAATAGGCCGCGGGCAAAGCCGCACCCAAAAATAACCGCCCGAAGGCCGGGGCGCCAAGTTCGTCCAGCGGAAAAAGGCCACAAAAACGGGTGGGCTATAGCCTTGGGGGTGGGGCTGGCCAACTTCGTCCGCCGGACTCGGAATGGCGCGAGTCTTTGCGAGGCGCCTCCGTGAGCCAAAAATAGGCTGCGGGCACAGCCGCGCCCAAAAATAACCTCCCGAAGGCCGGGGCGCCAAGTTCGTCCAGCGGAAAAAGGCCACAAAAACGGGTGGGCTATAGCCTTGGGGGGTGGGGCTGGCCAACTTCGTCCGCCGGACCGGAATGGCGCTAGTCTTTGCGAGGCACCTCCGTGTGCGAAAAATAGGCCGCTGGCACAGCCGCGCCCAAAAATAACCGCCCGAAGGCCGGGGCGCCAAGTTCGTCCAGCGGAAAAAGGCCACAAAAACGGGTGGGCTATAGCCTTGGGGGTGGGGCTGGCCAACTTCGTCCGCCGGACTCGGAATGGCGCGAGTCTTTGCGAGGCGCCTCCGTGAGCCAAAAATAGGCTGCGGGAACAGCCGCGCCCAAAAATAACCTCCCAAAGGCCGGGGCGCCAAGTTCGTCCAGCGGAAAAAGCCCACAAAAACGGGTGGGCTATAGCCTTGGGGGGCGGGGCTGGCCAACTTCGTCCGCCGGACTCGGAATGGCGCGAGTCTTTGCGAGGCACCTCCGTGTGCCAAAAATAGGCCGCGGGCACAGCCGCGCCCAAAAATAACCGCCCGAAGGCCGGGGCACCAAGTTCGTCCAGCGGAAAAAGGCCACAAAAACGGGTGGGCTATAGCCTTGGGGGGTGGGGCTGGCCCACTTCGTCCGCCGGACTCAGAATGGCGCGAGACTTTGCGAGGCACCTCCGTGTGCCAAAAATAGGCCGTGGGCAAAGCCGCACCCAAAAATAACCGCCCGAAGGCCGGGGCGCCAAGTTCGTCCAGCGGAAAAAGGCCACAAAAACGGGTGGGCTATAGCCTTGGGGGTGGGGCTGGCCAACTTCGTCCGCCGGACTCGGAATGGCGCGAGTCTTTGCAAGGCGCCTCCGTGAGCCAAAAATAGGCTGCGGGAACAGCCGCGCCCAAAAATAACCTCCCAAAGGCCGGGGCGCCAAGTTCGTCCAGCGGAAAAAGCCCACAAAAACGGGTGGGCTATAGCCTTGGGGGGTGGGGCTGGCCAACTTCGTCCGCCGGAATCGGAATGGCACGAGTCTTTGCGAGGCGCCTCCGTGTGCCAAAAATAGGCCGCTGGCACAGCTGCGCCCAAAAATAACCGCCCGAAGGCCGGGGCGCGAAGTTCGCCCAGAGGAAAAAGGCCACAAAAAGGGGGTGGGCTATAGCCTTGGGGGGTGGGGCTGGCCGACTTCGTCCGCCGGACTCGGAATGGGGCGAGACCTTGCGAGGCGCCTCCGTGTGCCAAAAATAGGCCGCGGACACAGCCGCGCCCAAAAATAACCGCCCGAAGGCCAGGGCGCCAAGTTCGTCCAGCGGAAAAAAGCCAAAAAAACGGGTGTGCTATAGCCTTGGGGGGTGGGGCTGGCCAACTTCGTCCGCCGGACTCGGAATGGCGCGAGACTTTGCGAGGCACCTCCGTGTGCCAAAAATAGGCCGCGGGCACAGCCGCGTCCAAAAATAACCACCCGAAGGCCGGGGCGCCAAGTTCGTCCAGCGGAAAAAGCCCACAAAAACAGGTGGGCTATAGCCTTGGGGTGTGGGGCTGGCCAACTACGTCCGCCGGACTCGGTATGGCGCGAGTCTTTGCGAGGCGCCTCCGTGTGCCAAAAATAGATCGCGGGCACAACCGTACCCAAAAATAACCGCCCGAAGGCCGGGGCACCAAGTTCGTCCAGCGGAAAAAGGCCACAAAAACGGGTGGGCTATAGCCTTGTGGGGTGGGCCTGGCCAACTTCGTCCGCCGAACTCAGAATGGCGCGAGACTTTGCAAGGCACCTCCGTGTGCCAAAAATAGGCCGCGGGCAAAGCCGCGCCCCAAAATAACCGCCCGAAGGCCGGGGCGCCAAGTTCGTCCAGCGGAAAAAGGCCACAAAAACGGGTGGGCTATAGCCTTGGGGGGTGGGGCTGGCCAACTTCGTCCGCCGGACTCGGAATGGCGCGAGTCTTTGCGAGGCACCTCCGTGTGCCAAAAATAGGCTGCGGGCACAGCCGCGCCCCAAAAATAACCTCCCGAAGGCCGGGGCGCCAAGTTCGTCCAGCGGAAAAAGGCCACAAAAACGGGTGGGCTATAGCCTTGGGGGGTGGGGCTGGCCAACTTCGTCCGCCGGACCGGAATGGCGCTAGTCTTTGCGAGGCACCTCCGTGTGCGAAAAATAGGCCGCTGGCACAGCCGCGCCCAAAAATAACCGCTCGAAGGCCGGGGCACCAAGTTCGTCCAGCGGAAAAAGGCCACAAAAACGGGTGCGCTATAGCCTTGGGGGGGTGGGCCTGGCCAACTTCGCCCGCCGGACTCAGAATGGCGCGAGACTTTGTGAGTCACCTCCGTGTGCCAAAAATAGGCCGCGGACAAAGCTGCGCCCAAAAAAAATCGCCCGAAGGCCGGGGCGCCAAGTTCGTCCAACGGAAAAAGGCCACAAAAACGGGTGGGCTATAGCCTTGGCGGGTGGGGTTTGCCAACTTCGTCCGCCGGACTCGGAATGGCTCGAGTCTTTGTGAGGCGCCTCCGTGTGCCAAAAGTAGGCTACGGGCACGGCCGCGCCCAAAAATAACCTCCCGAAGGCCGGGGCACCAAGTTCGTCCCGCGGAAAAAGCCGACAAAAACGGGTGGGCTATAGCCTTGGGGGGTGGGGCTGGCCAACTTCGTCCGCCGGACTCGGAATGGCGCGAGTCTTTGCGAGGCACCTCCGTGTGCCAAAAATAGGCCGCGGGCACAGCCGCGCCCAAAAATAACCGCCCGAAGGCCGGGGCACCAAGTTCGTCCAGCGGAAAAAGGCCACAAAAACGGGTGGGCTATAGCCTTGGGGCGTGGGGCTGGCCAACTTCGTCCGCCGGACTCAGAATGGCGCGAGACTTTGCGAGGCACCTCCGTGTGCCAAAAATAGGCCGCGGGCAAAGCCGCACCCAAAAATAACCACCCGAAGGCCGGGACGCCAAGTTCGTCCAGCGGAAAAAGGCCACAAAAACGGGTGGGCTATAGCCTTGGGGGTGGGGCTGGCCAACTTCGTCCGCCGGACTCGGAATGGCGCGAGTCTTTGCAAGGCGCCTCCGTGTGCCAAAAATAGGCTGCGGGAACAGCCGCGCCCAAAAATAACCTCCCAAAGGCCGGGGCGCCAAGTTCGTCCAGCGGAAAAAGCCCACAAAAACGGGTGGGCTATAGCCTTGGGGGGTGGGGCTCGCCAACTTCGTCCGCCGGAATCGGAATGGCGCGAGTCTTTGCGAGGCACCTCCGTGTGCCAAAAATAGGCCGCTGGCACAGCTGCGCCCAAAAATAACCGCCCGAAGGCCGGGGCGCGAAGTTCGCCCAGAGGAAAAAGGCCACAAAAAGGGGGTGGGCTATAGCATTGGGGGGTGGGGCTGGCCGACTTCGTCCGCCGGACTCGGAATGGGGCGAGACCTTCCGACGCGCCTCCTTGTGCCAAAAATAGGTCGCGGGCACAGCCGCGCCCAAAAATAACCGCCCGAAGGCCAGGGCGCCAAGTTCGTCCAGCGGAAAAAAGCCACAAAAACAGGTGTGCTATAGCCTGGGGGGTGGGGCTGGACAACTTCGTCCGCCGGACTCGGAATGGCGCGAGACTTTGCGAGGCACCTCCGTGTGCCAAAAATAGGCCACGGGCACAGCCGCGTCCAAAAATAACCACCCGAAGGCCGGGGCGCCAAGTTCGTCCAGCGGAAAAAGCCCACAAAAATAGGTGGGCTATAGCCTTGGGGTGTGGGGCTGGCCAACTACGTCCGCCGGACTCGGAATGGCGCGAGACTTTGCGAGGCGCCTCCGTGTGCCAAACATAGGCCGCGGACACAGCTGCGCCCAAAAATAACCTCCCGAAGGCCGGGGCGCCAAGTTCGTCCAGCTGAAAAAGCCCTCAAAAACGGGTGGGCTATAGCCTTGGGGGGTGGGGCTGGCCAACTTCGTCCGCCGGACTCGGAATGGCGCGAGTCTTTGCGAGGCGCCTCCGTGAGCCAAAAATAGGCTGCGGGAACAGCCGCGCCCAAAAATAACCTCCCAAAGGCCGGGGCGCCAAGTTCGTCCAGCGGAAAAAGCCCACAAAAACGGGTGGGCTATAGCCTTGGGGGGTGGGGCTGGCCAACTTCGTCCGCCGGACTCGGAATGGCGCGAGTCTTTGCGAGGCACCTCCGTGTGCCAAAAATAGGCCGCGGGCACAGCCGCGCCCAAAAATAACCGCCCGAAGGCCGGGGCAACAAGTTCGTCCAGCGGAAAAAGGCCACAAAAACGGGTGGGCTATAGCCTTGGGGGGTGGGGCTGGCCCACTTCGTCCGCCGGACTCAGAATGGCGCGAGACTTTGCGAGGCACCTCCGTGTGCCAAAAATAGGCCGTGGGCAAAGCCGCACCCAAAAATAACCGCCCGAAGGCCGGGGCGCCAAGTTCGTCCAGCGGAAAAAGGCCACAAAAACGGGTGGGCTATAGCCTTGGGGGTGGGGCTGGCCAACTTCGTCCGCCGGACTCGGAATGGCGCGAGTCTTTGCGAGGCGCCTCCGTGAGCCAAAAATAGGCTGCGGGAACAGCCGCGCCCAAAAATAACCTCCCAAAGGCCGGGGCGCCAAGTTCGTCCAGCGGAAAAAGCCCACAAAAACGGGTGGGCTATAGCCTTGGGGGGTGGGGCTGGCCAACTTCGTCCGCCGGACTCGGAATGGCGCGAGTCTTTGCGAGGCACCTCCGTGTGCCAAAAATAGGCCGCGGGCACAGCCGCGCCCAAAAATAACCGCCCGAAGGCCGGGGCACCAAGTTCGTCCAGCGGAAAAAGGCCACAAAAACGGGTGGGCTATAGCCTTGGGGGGTGGGGCTGGCCCACTTCGTCCGCCGGACTCAGAATGGCGCGAGACTTTGCGAGGCACCTCCGTGTGCCAAAAATAGGCCGTGGGCAAAGCCGCACCCAAAAATAACCGCCCGAAGGCCGGGGCGCCAAGTTCGTCCAGCGGAAAAAGGCCACAAAAACGGGTGGGCTATAGCCTTGGGGGTGGGGCTGGCCAACTTCGTCCGCCGGACTCGGAATGGCGCGAGTCTTTGCGAGGCACCTCCGTGTGCCAAAAATAGGCTGCGGACACAGCCGCGCCCAAAAATAACCTCCCGAAGGCCGGGACGCCAAGTTCGTCCAGCGGAAAAAGGCCACAAAAACGGGTGGGCTATAGCCTTAGGGGGTGGGGTTTGCCAACTTCGTCCGCCGGACTCGGAATGGCGCTAGTCTTTGCGAGGCACCTCCGTGTGCCAAAAATAGACCGCTGGCACAGCCGCGCCCAAAAATAACCGCTCGAAGGCCGGGGCACCAAGTTCGTCCAGCGGAAAAAGGCCACAAAAACGGGTGGGCTATAGCCTTGGGGGGGTGGGGCTGGCCAACTTCGTCCGCCGGACTCAGAATGGCGCGAGACTTTGCGAGGCACCTCCGTGTGCCAAAAATAGGCCGCGGGCAAAGCCGCACCCAAAAATAACCGCCCGAAGGCCGGGGCGCCAAGTTCGTCCAGCGGAAAAAAGGCCACAAAAACGGGTGGGCTATAGCCTTGGGGGTGGGGCTGGCCAACTTCGTCCGCCGGACTCGGAATGGCGCGAGTCTTTGCGAGGCGCCTCCGTGAGCCAAAAATAGGCTGCGGGAACAGCCGCGCCCAAAAATAACCTCCCAAAGGCCGGGGCGCCAAGTTCGTCCAGCGGAAAAAGCCCACAAAAACGGGTGGGCTATAGCCTTGGGGGGTGGGGCTGGCCAACTTCGTCCGCCGGACTCGGAATGGCGCGAGTCTTTGCGAGGCACCTCCGTGTGCCAAAAATAGGCCGCGGGCACAGCCGCGCCCAAAAATAACCGCCCGAAGGCCGGGGCACCAAGTTCGTTCCAGCGGAAAAAAGGCCACAAAAACGGGTGGGCTATAGCCTTGGGGGGTGGGGCTGGCCCACTTCGTCCGCCGGACTCAGAATGGCGCGAGACTTTGCGAGGCACCTCCGTGTGCCAAAAATAGGCCGTGGCAAAGCCGCACCCAAAAATAACCGCCCGAAGGCCGGGGCGCCAAGTTCGTCCAGCGGAAAAGGCCACAAAAACGGGTGGGCTATAGCCTTGGGGGTGGGGCTGGCCAACTTCGTTCCGCCGGACTCGGAATGGCGCGAGTCTTTGCGAGGCGCCTCCGTGAGCCAAAAATAGGCTGCGGGAAACAGCCGCGCCCAAAAATAACCTCCCAAAGGCCGGGGCGCCAAGTTCGTCCAGCGGAAAAAAGCCCACAAAAACGGGTGGGCTATAGCCTTGGGGGGTGGGGCTGGCCAACTTCGTCCGCCGGAATCGGAATGGCACGAGTCTTTGCGAGGCGCCTCCGTGTGCCAAAAATAGGCCGCTGGCACAGCTGCGCCCAAAAATAACCGCCCGAAGGCCGGGGCGCGAAGTTCGCCCAGAGGAAAAAGGCCACAAAAAGGGGGTGGGCTATAGCCTTGGGGGGTGGGGCTGGCCGACATCGTCCGCCGGACTCGGAATGGGGCGAGACCTTGCGAGGCGCCTCCGTGTGCCAAAAATAGGCCGCGGACACAGCCGCGCCCAAAAATAACCGCCCGAAGGCCAGGGCGCCAAGTTCGTCCAGCGGAAAAAAGCCAAAAAAACGGGTGTGCTATAGCCTTGGGGGGTGGGGCTGGCCAACTTCGTCCGCCGGACTCGGAATGGCGCGAGACTTTGCGAGGCACCTCCGGTTGTGCCAAAAATAGGCCGCGGGCACAGCCGCGTCCAAAAATAACCACCCGAAGGCCGGGGCGCCAAGTTCGTCCAGCGGAAAAAGCCCACAAAAACAGGTGGGCTATAGCCTTGGGGTGTGGGGCTGGCCAACTACGTCCGCCGGACTCGGAATGGCGCGAGTCTTTGCGAGGCGCCTCCGTGTGCCAAAAATAGATCGCGGGCACAACCGTACCCAAAAATAACCGCCCGAAGGCCGGGGCACCAAGTTCGTCCAGCGGAAAAAGGCCACAAAAACGGGTGGGCTATAGCCTTGTGGGGTGGGCCTGGCCAACTTCGTCCGCCGAACTCAGAATGGCGCGAGACTTTGCAAGGCACCTCCGTTGTGCCAAAAATAGGCCGCGGGCAAAGCCGCGCCCCAAAATAACCGCCCGAAGGCCGGGGCGCCAAGTTCGTCCAGCGGAAAAAGGCCACAAAAACGGGTGGGCTATAGCCTTGGGGGGTGGGGCTGGCCAACTTCGTCCGCCGGACTCGGAATGGCGCGAGTCTTTGCGAGGCACCTCCGTGTGCCAAAAATAGGCTGCGGGCACAGCCGCGCCCAAAAATAACCTCCCGAAGGCCGGGGCGCCAAGTTCGTCCAGCGGAAAAAGGCCACAAAAACGGGTGGGCTATAGCCTTGGGGGGTGGGGCTGGCCAACTTCGTCCGCCGGACCGGAATGGCGCTAGTCTTTGTGAGGCACCTCCGTGTGCGAAAAATAGGCCGCTGGCACAGCCGCGCCCAAAAATAACCGCTCGAAGGCCGGGGCACCAAGTTCGTCCAGCGGAAAAAGGCCACAAAAACGGGTGCGCTATAGCCTTGGGGGGTGGGCCTGGCCAACTTCGCCCGCCGGACTCAGAATGGCGCGAGACTTTGTGAGTCACCTCCGTGTGCCAAAAATAGGCCGCGGACAAAGCTGCGCCCAAAAAAAATCGCCCGAAGGCCGGGGCGCCAAGTTCGTCCAACGGAAAAAGGCCACAAAAACGGGTGGGCTATAGCCTTGGGGGGTGGGGTTTGCCAACTTCGTCCGCCGGACTCGGAATGGCTCGAGTCTTTGTGAGGCGCCTCCGTGTGCCAAAAGTAGGCTACGGGCACGGCCGCGCCCAAAAATAACCTCCCGAAGGCCGGGGCACCAAGTTCGTCCCGCGGAAAAAGCCGACAAAAACGGGTGGGCTATAGCCTTGGGGGGTGGGGCTGGCCAACTTCGTCCGCCGGACTCGGAATGGCGCGAGTCTTTGCGAGGCACCTCCGTGGTGCCAAAAATAGGCCGCGGGCACAGCCGCGCCCAAAAATAACCGCCCGAAGGCCGGGGCACCAAGTTCGTCCAGCGGAAAAAGGCCACAAAAACGGGTGGGCTATAGCCTTGGGGCGTGGGGCTGGCCAACTTCGTCCGCCGGACTCAGAATGGCGCGAGACTTTGCGAGGCACCTCCGTGTGCCAAAAATAGGCCGCGGGCAAAGCCGCACCCAAAAATAACCACCCGAAGGCCGGGACGCCAAGTTCGTCCAGCGGAAAAAGGCCACAAAAACGGGGTGGGCTATAGCCTTGGGGGGTGGGGCTGGCCAACTTCGTCCGCCGGACTCGGAATGGCGCGAGTCTTTGCAAGGCGCCTCCGTGTGCCAAAAATAGGCTGCGGGAACAGCCGCGCCCAAAAATAACCTCCCAAAGGCCGGGGCGCCAAGTTCGTCCAGCGGAAAAAAGCCCACAAAAACGGGTGGGCTATAGCCTTGGGGGGTGGGGCTCGCCAACTTCGTCCGCCGGAATCGGAATGGCGCGAGTCTTTGCGAGGCACCTCCGTGTGCCAAAAATAGGCCGCTGGCACAGCTGCGCCCAAAAATAACCGCCCGAAGGCCGGGGCGCGAAGTTCGCCCAGAGGAAAAAAGGCCACAAAAAGGGGGTGGGCTATAGCATTGGGGGGTGGGGCTGGCCGACTTCGTCCGCCGGACTCGGAATGGGGCGAGACCTTCCGACACGCCTCCTTGTGCCAAAAATAGGTCGCGGGCACAGCCGCGCCCAAAAATAACCGCCCGAAGGCCAGGGCGCCAAGTTCGTCCAGCGGAAAAAAAGCCACAAAAACAGGTGTGCTATAGCCTGGGGGGTGGGGCTGGCCAACTTCGTCCGCCGGACTCGGAATGGCGCGAGACTTTGCGAGGCACCTCCGTGTGCCAAAAATAGGCCACGGGCACAGCCGCGTCCAAAAATAACCACCCGAAGGCCGGGGCGCCAAGTTCGTCCAGCGGAAAAAGCCCACAAAAATAGGTGGGCTATAGCCTTGGGGTGTGGGGCTGGCCAACTACGTCCGCCGGACTCGGAATGGCGCGAGACTTTGCGAGGCGCCTCCGTGTGCCAAACATAGGCCGCGGGCACAGCTGCGCCCAAAAATAACCTCCCGAAGGCCGGGGCGCCAAGTTCGTCCAGCTGAAAAAGCCCTCAAAAACGGGTGGGCTATAGCCTTGGGGGTGGGGCTGGCCAACTTCGTCCGCCGGACTCGGAATGGCGCGAGTCTTTGCGAGGCATCTCCGTGTGCCAAACATAGGCCGTGGGCACAGCGGCGCCCAAAAATAACCTCCCGAAGGCCGGGGCGCCAAGTTCGTCCAGCGGAAAAAGCCCTCAAAAACGGGTGGGCTATAGCCTTGGGGGGTGGGGCTGGCCTACTTCGTCCGCCGGACTCGGAATGGCGGGAGTCTTTGTGAGGTGCCTCCGTGTGCCAAAAATAGGCCACGGGCACAGCCGCGCCCAAACATAACCGCTCGAAGGCCGGGGCACCAAGTTCGTCCAGCGGAGAAAGGCCACAAAAACGGGGTGGGCTATAGCCTTGGGGGGTGGGGCTGGCCAACTTCGTCCGCCGGACTCGGAATGGGGCGAGTCTTTGTGAGGCGCCTCCATGTGCCAAAAGTAGGCTACGGGCACGGCCGGGCCAAAAAATAACCGCCCGAAGGCCGGGGCGCCAAGTTCGTCCAGCGGAAAAAGGCCACAAAAACGGGTGGGCTATGCCTTGGGGGGTGGGGCTGGACAACTTTGTCCGCCGGACTCAGAATGGTGCGAGACTTTGTGAGGCACAACCGTTGTGCCAAAAATAGGCCGCGGCAAAGCCGCGCCCAAAAATAACCGCCCGAAGGCCGGGGCGCCAAGTTCGTCCAGCGGAAAAAGCCCACAAAAACGGGTGGGCTATAGCTTTGGGGGGGTGGGGCTGGCCAACTTCGTCCGCCGGACTCGGAATGGCGCGAGTCTTTGCGAGGCACCTCCGTGTGCCAAAAATAGGCTGCGGGCACAGCCGCGCCCAAAAATAACCTCCCGAAGGCCGGGGCGCCAAGTTCGTCCAGCGGAAAAAGGCCACAAAAACGGGTGGGCTATAGCCTTGGGGGGTGGGGCTGGCCAACTTCGTCCGCCGGACCGGAATGGCGCTAGTCTTTGCGTGGCACCTCCGTGTGCGAAAAATAGGCCGCTGGCACAGCCGCGCCCAAAAATAACCGCTCGAAGGCCGGGGCACCAAGTTCGTCCAGCGGAAAAAGGCCACAAAAACGGGTGCGCTATAGCCTTGGGGGGTGGGCCTGGCCAACTTCGCCCGCCGGACTCAGAATGGCGCGAGACTTTGTGAGTCACCTCCGTGTGCCAAAAATAGGCCGCGGACAAAGCTGCGCCCAAAAAAAACCGCCCGAAGGCCGGTGCGCCAAGTTCGTCCAACGGAAAAAGGCCACAAAAACGGGTGGGCTATAGCCTTGGGGGGTGGGGTTGGCCAACTTCGTCCGCCGGACTCGGAATGGCTCGAGTCTTTGTGAGGCGCCTCCGTGTGCCAAAAGTAGGCTACGGGCACGGCCCGCGCCCAAAAATAACCTCCCGAAGGCCGGGGAACCAAGTTCGTCCCGCGGAAAAAGCCGACAAAAACGGGTGGGCTATAGCCTTGGGGGGTGGGGCTGGCCAACTTCGTCCGCCGGACTCGGAATGGCGCGAGTCTTTGCGAGGCACCTCCGTGTGCCAAAAATAGGCCGCGGGCACAGCCGCGCCCAAAAATAACCGCCCGAAGGCCGGGGCACCAAGTTCGTCCAGCGGAAAAAGGCCACAAAAACGGGTGGGCTATAGCCTTGGGGGGGTGGGGCTGGCCAACTTCGTCCGCCGGACTCGGAATGGCGCGAGTCTTTGCGAGGCACCTCCGTGTGCCAAAAATAGGCCGCGGGCACAGCCGCGCCCAAAAATAACCGCCCGAAGGCCGGGGCACCAAGTTCGTCCAGCGGAAAAAGGCCACAAAAACGGGTGGGCTATAGCCTTGGGGGGTGGGGCTGGCCAACTTCGTCCGCCGGACTCGGAATGGCGCGAGACTTTGCGAGGCACCTCCGTGTGCCAAAAATACGCCGCGGGCAAAGCCGCGCCCAAAATAAACCGCCCGAAGGGCCGGGGCGCCAAGTTCGTCCAGCGGAAAAAGCCCACGAAAACGGGTGGGCTATAGCCTTGGGGGGTGGGACTGGCCAACATCGTCCGCCGGACTCGGAATGGCGCAGGACTTTGCGAGGGGCCTCCGTGTGCCAAAAATAGGCCGTGGGCAAAGCCGCTCCCAAAAATAACCGCCCGAAGGCCGGGGCGCCAAGTTCGTCCAGCGGAAAAAGCCCACAAAAACGGGTGGGCTATAGCCTTGGGGGGTGGGGCTGGCCAACTTCGTCCGCCGGACTCGGAATGGCGCGAGACTTTGCGAGGCGCCTCCGTGTGCCAAAAATACACCGCGGGCAAAGCCGCGCCCAAAAATAACCGCCCGAAGGCCGGGGCGCCAAGTTCGTCCAGCGGAAAAAGCCCACAAAAACGGGTGGGCTATAGCCTTGGGGGGTGGGGCTGGCCAACTTCATCCGCCGGACTCGGAATGGCGCGAGACTTTGCGAGGCGCCTCCGTGTGCCAAAAATAGGCTGGGGACACAGCCGCGTCCAAAAATAACCTCCCGAAGGCCGGGACGCCAAGTTCGTCCAGCGGAAAAAGCGCACAAAAACGGGTGGGCTATAGCCTTGGGGGGGTGGGGCTGGCCAACTTCGTCCGCCGGACTCGGAATGGCGCGAGACTTTGCGAGGCGCCTCCGTGTGCCAAAAATACGCAGCGGGCAAAGCCGCGCCCAAAAATAACCGCCCGAAGGCCGGGGCGCCAAGTTCGTCCAGCGGAAAAAGCCCACAAAAACGGGTGGGCTATAGCCTTGGGGGGTGGGGCTGGCCAACTACGTCCGCCGGACTCGGAATGGCGCGAGACATTGCGAGGCGCCTCCGTGTGCCAAAAATAGGCTGTGGACACAGCCGCGTCCAAAAATAACCTCCCGAAGGCCGGGGCGCCAAGTTCGTCCAGCGGAAAAAGCCCACAAAAAACGGGTGGGCTATAGCCTTGGGGGGTGGGGCTGGCCAACTTCGTCCGCCGGACTCGGAATGGCGCGAGACTTTGCGAGGCGCCTCCATGTGCCAAAAATCCGCCGCAGGAAAAGCCGCGCCCAAAAATAACCGCCCGAAGGCCGGGGCGCCAAGTTCGTCCAGCGGAAAAAGCCCAAAAAAACGGGTGGGCTATATAGCCTTGGGGGGTGGGGCTGGCCAACTTCGTCCGCCGGACTCGGAATGGCGCGAGTCTTTGCGAGGCGCCTCCGTGTGCCAAAAATAGGCTGTGGGCACAGCCGCGTCCAAAAATAACCTCCCGAAGGCCGGGGCGCCAAGTTCGTCCAGCGGAAAAAGCCCACAAAAACGGGTGGGCTATAGCCTTGGGGGGTGGGGCTGGCCAACTTCGTCCGCCGGACTCGGAATGGCGCGAGATTTTGCGAGGCGCCTCCTTGTGCCAAAAATACGCCGCGGACAAAGCCGCACCCCAAAAATAACCGCCCGAAGGCCGGGGCGCCAAGTTCGTCCAGCGGAAAAAGCCCACAAAAACGGGTGGGCTATAGCCTTGGGGGGTGGGGCTGGCCAACTTCGTCCGCCGGACTCGGAATGGCGCGAGTCTTTGCGAGGCACCTCCGTGTGCCAAAAATAGGCCGCGGGCACAGCCGCGCCCAAAAATAACCGCCCGAAGGCCGGGGCACCAAGTTCGTCCAGCGGAAAAAGGCCACAAAAACAGGTGGGGCTATAGCCTTGGGGGGTGGTGCTGGCCAACTTCGTCCGCCGGACTCGGAATGGCGCGAGTCTTTGCGAGGCACCTCCGTGTGCCAAAAATAGGCTACGGGCACAGCCGCGTCCAAAAATAACCTCCCGAAGGCCGGGGCGCCAAGTTCGTCCTGCGGAAAAAGCCCACAAAAACGGGTGGGCTATAGCCTTGGGGGGTGGAGCTGTCCAACTTCGTCCGCCGGACTCGGAATGGTGCGAGACGTTGCGAGGCACCTCCGTGTGCCAAAAATAGGCCACGGACAAAGCCACGTCCAAAAATAACCGCCCGAAGGCCGGGGCGCCAAGTTCGTCCAGCGGAAAAAGGCCACAAAAACGGGTGGGCTATAGCCTTGGGGGGTGGGGCTGGCCAACTTCGTCCACCGGACTCGGAATGGCGCGAGACCTTGCGAGGCGCCTCCGGGTGCCAAAAATAGGCCGCGGGCACAGCCGCGTCCAAAAATAACCACCCGAAGGCCGGGGCGCCAAGTTCGTCCAGCGGAAAAAGCCCACAAAAACAGGTGGGCTATAGCCTTGGGGTGTGGGGCTGGCTAACTACGTCCGCTGGACTCGGAATGGCGCGAGACTTTGCGAGGCACCTCCGTGTGCCAACAATAGGCTTGCAGGCACAGCCGCGTCAAAAAATGACCTCCCGATGGCCGGGGCGCCAAGTTCGTCCAGCGGAAAAAAGCCCACAAAAACGGGTGGGCCATAGCCTTGGGGGGTGGGGCTGGCCAACTTCGTCCGCCGGACTCGGAATGGTGCGAGTCTTGGTGAGGCGCCTCCGTGTGCCAAAAATAGGCCGCGGGCACAGCCGCGCCCAAAAATAACAGCCCGAAGGCCGGGGCGCCAAGTTCGTCCAGCGGAAAAAAGGCCACAAAAACGGGTGGGCTATAGCCTTGGGGGGTGGGGCTGGCCAACTTTGTCCGCCGGACTCGGAATGGACCGAGACTTTGTGAGGCGCCTCCGTGTGCCAAAAATAGGCCGCGGGCACAGCCGCGCCCAAAAATAACAGCCCGAAGGCCGGGGCGCCAAGTTCGTCCAGCGGAAAAAGGCCACAAAAATGGGTGTGCTATAGCCTTGGGGGGTGGGGCTGGCCAACTTCGTCCGCCGGACTCGGAATGGCGCAAGACTTTGCGAGGTACTTCCGTGTGCCAAAAATAGGCAGCGGGCACAGCCGCGCCCAAAAATAACCGCCCGAAGGCCGGTGCGCCAAGTTCGTCCAGCGGAAAAATCCCACAAAAACGGGTGGGCTATAGCCTCGGGGGGTGGGGCAGGCCAACTTCGTCCACCGGACTCGGAATGGCGTGAGACTTTGCGAGGGGCCTCCGTGTGCCAAAAATAGGCCGTGGGCTAAGCCGCGCCCAAAAATAACCGCCCGAAGGCCGGGGCGCCAAGTTCGTCCAGCGGAAAAAGCCCACAAAACGGGTGGGCTATAGCCTTGGGGGGTGGGGCTGGCCAACTTCGTCCGCCGGACTCGGAATGGCACGAGACTTTGCGAGGGGCCTCCGTGTGCCAAAAATAGGCGGTGGTCAAAGCCGCGCCCAGAAATAACTCCCCGAAGGCCGGGGCGCCAAGTTCATCCAGCGGAAAAAGGCCACAAAAACGGGTGGGCTATAGCCTTGGGGGGTGGGGCTGGCCACTTCGTCCGCCGGACTCGGAATGGTGCGAGACTTTGCGAGGCACCGCCGTGTGCCAAAATTAGGCCGTGGGCGCAGCCGCGCCCAAAAATAACCGCCCAAAGGCCGGGGCGCCAAGTTCATCCAGCGGAAAACGTCCACAAAAACGGGTGGGCTATATAGCCTTGGGGGGTGGGGCTGGCCAACTTCGTCCGCCGGACTCGGAATGGCGCGAGTCTTTGCGAGGCGTCTCCGTGTGCTAAAAATAGGCCACGGGCAAAGCCGCGCCCAAAAATAACCGCCCGAAGGCCGGGGCGCCAAGTTCCTCCAGCGGAAAAATGCCACAAAAACGGGTGGGCTATAGCCTTGGGGGGTTGGGCTGGCCAACTTCGTCCGCCGGACTCGGAATGGCGCGAGTCTTTACGAGGCGCCTCCGTGTGCCAAAAATAGGCCGCGGGCACAGCCGCGCCATAAAATAACCACCCGAAGGCCGGTGCGCCAAGTTCGTCCAGCGGAAAAAGGCCACAAAAATGGGTGGGCTCTAGCCTTGGGGGGTGGGGCTGGCCAACTTTGTCCGCCGGACTCGGAATGGACCGAGACTTTGTGAGGCACCTTCGTGTGCCAAAAATAAGCCGCAGGCCCACGACGTCCAAAATAACCGACCGAAGGCCGGGGCGCCAAGTTCATCCAGCGGAAAAAGGCCACAAAAACGGGTGTGCTATAGCCTTGGGGGGTGGGGCTGGCCAACTTCGTCCGCCGGACTCGGAATGGCGCGAGACTTTGTGAGGCGCTTCCGTGTGCCAAAAATAGGCAGCGGGCACAGCCACGCCCAAAAATAACCGCCCGAAGGCCGGGGCGCCAAGTTCGTCCAGCGGAAAAAGGCCACAAAAACGGGTGGGCTATGGCCTTGGGGGGTGGGGCTGGCCCACTTCGTCCGCCGGACTCGGAATGGCACGAGACTTTGCGAGGGGCCTCCGTGTGCCAAAAATAGGCAGTGGTCAAAGCCACGCCCAGAAATAACTGCCTGAAGGCCGGGGCGCCAAGTTCATCCAGCG